>JADRCC010566721.1:0-10160 GCA_019843855.1 Hylomyscus alleni
TATAGTAGAGGATGGCCAAGTTGGTCATCAATGGGAGGAAAGGTCCTTGGCCCTGTGAAGGTTCTGTGCCCCAGTGTAGGGGAATGACAGGGCTGATAAGTGGGAGAGGGTGGGGTGGCAGGCATGGGGAGGGGGGAGGCAACAGGGGTTTGTTCTTGTTGTTTTTGATTGTTCATTAAATAAATAAAAAATAAAAATAAAAAAATGTCAGCATCTTATTAGATGGTGCCTACCCCTGAGACCATCGGATCGGTCCTCCTTTGAAGAAATATAGAACCACCCGTGGATGCAGGATGTTCTCTGACCCCAGGCAACCTCTGAGAGCATCTGCACAGCCTATCTCCGGCGCCCAGCAAATAGCAGCCTTTTCTGCTGTCAGACCCTCCAGAAAGGGAGAGCTTGTCTTCTGGTCTCCAACAGGAGCTTGCTTAACAATGCAGGAACAGTAATGACAACTCCTTCCAGATTCCAGATCCCTGGAACAGCCTCCCACAAGGAAAAGAGACTACTTCACTGGTCCTGGGCCCCTCTTTGCCTCCCCACTCATAGACTTGGTGTCTAGTGTTGACTGGGCTCTGCAGAATCCATCCTGGGTGGGGGATGGGAGTGGGTCAGAGCCCTGTCGTGGAACTTTTGATCACCATGGAGACTGTGGATCACCAAGAAGGGCCAGGGTAGGGGAAAATATTCTAGGGAGTGGGATAAAAACTAGCACCATATTTAAGTCCCTGTCACCTCTTCCAACTCCTGAGTGCCTTCTGTGGGGACTCTGCCTGTGCTGGGAGAAATACTTGAACTTTTAACCTCTTACCTGCTGCTTCTCAAATTCTGCCTGGGTTCGCTTCCCTGCTCTCCTCTCCTTTCCCATTCCTCCACTTCCCATGAAAGGTGCTATGGGAAAGGCTACAGCACCAATTGCTGAGCCACTTGCCCCCTTTTCTGCCTCATTTAGTAAAATTCCCAAGTGAACTGGTCTTCCTTTTTGGTTTTGACTTAACCGTTTCAAAGCCAAAAAAACCAGACAAGATGTAAATGTGTGTATAGTTCCGGCATGGTAGCCGGCAAAAGGATTGTAGATGATAACAATTTTAAAGAAAAAAATGCCTTTAAGTTATTTTATGTGTTGGGGGTTTGTTTTGTTTTATTTTGTTGTTGTTTTTTGGGTTTTTCTTTTTTCTTTTTTTTTTTTCTTTTTTGTTTTTGGTGTTTTTTTTTGTTTTGTTTTTTTGGTTTTTTGTTTTTTTTTTTTTTTTTTTTTTTTTTGTTTTTTTTTTTTTTTTTTTTTTTTTTGCTTGTTTCTGAAAGATGGCACGTTCTAGCTAGCCTGGAAGTCAATGTTTTAATGTATTTATTTATTTATTTGGTTACCTTCCTGTTCCAAGCTTCCACTGACTGTTGCCCCTGAGGGTTTCATTGTCATGTTCTGCCTTTTTTTTTTCTCTCCTCTGGACTTGGAGACCTTTTGGGGGAGGGTTGTGACGCTTGCCAGGGTGTTGGGGCTTTGGTAGCCCCCTGCCATGGGGGCCCCCTTGTCTGCTTGTTGGAGTGGGTCTAGGGTCTGCTGACTGTACATAAGACAATTCTGGTGTGGTATGCCTTCCGAATCCTCTCGGGGGCTGTGCTTTGAGCAGCATGCAGCCCGCCGGTTTTATCTGAGTGAAGTATACTGTACAGGGGAATAAAAGAGATCTTATTTTTTTTATACTTGGCATTTTTTGAATAAAAACCTTTTTGTCTTAAAAAAAAAACTTTTACTAGAGATCCTGGGCAATGGCAGTGTCCTCCACAGAAACTAGAGCACCTGATAGGACCACCACTTCTGTTACCTACTGTGACTCCTGGAAGAGACTCCAAATACCTCTATCCTGGGCATAGCTCTGTGGCAGCATCCCCAACCTAGTCCTCAGATCAGAAGGACCAAACAGTCCTTCTACTAACTGAATACCTTTCTCAAAGACAGTATGATTTCCCTTATAGTAGGGCCAGTATCAGTACGCACACTGTATTTAGTCAGGGTTCTCTCGAGTCACAGAACATATGGGATATCTCTCTAAGTATTAAGGGAACCTGTTAGAATGACTTACAGTCTGTAGTCCAGCTAATCCAACAATGGACAGCTATGGATAGGAAATCCAAAAAATTAGTAGTTGCTCAGTTCCATGAGTCTAGGTGTTTCAGCTGGTCTTCTGTAGAAGCTGGAATCCTGAAGACAGGTTCCAACAGATGTGCTAGCAAGTGCCAGCAGGTGAGGAAGAGAGTCTTCCTTCTTCCATTGTCCTTAGGTAGGCCTCCAGCAGAAGGTCTGGCCCAGATTAAAGGTGTGTGCCACCATCCCTGGACCAAAGCTGTTCTTTACTTAGAACTTGCTCTGTCCCAAGCTGGCCTTGAACTCAGAGAGCTGCTTACCTGTCTCCTCAGATTAAAGACATGTCCAAGCCTAAGCTTTTCATGGCTACTTTGGCTCAAGATCAAGATCAAAAGACTGTTGTCTTTCAGCCTCAAGATCTGGATCACAAGTGTGTCCTCCAGTTCTGGATTGTTGTTCATTCCAGATATAGACAACTGGGAATAGCCATCACACATACACCCCACAAACAGGGTCAGACCACCTGGATATTTCACCCGATCCCACAATTCTCTAGTTTTAGTTGCTATGCATGTTATTGGACTGAGTTTTTACACAGTAAGTGAGCATATGTGGAAAAAGAGAAAAAAACATCATTTTAGTATCAAAATAGATTTTTTGTGACATTTATATAAAATTATTTTTTTTCGAGACAGAGTTTCTCTTTGTAGCCCTGACTGTCCTGAAACTCACTCTGTAGACCAGGCTGGCCTCAAGCTAAGAAATCCGCCTACCAAGTGCTGGGATCAAAGGTATGAGCCATGAATGCAGAACTTGACAACTAGAAAATAGCCAAGCTTACCAACTTAAGTGAGAACTGAACACTTGAGAGGAGGAGGGCAAAGGAAAGTGTGTGGGCATATTCTACTTGATTCATGGTATAAATTAGATCTATGTAAATAGAATACAAAAGCTCATGCTTGGAGCAAAACCCTCCTGAGTGTAAAGGTTGAAGTCTGTATTGTAAAGTTTTGAGAAAGATTTTCTCACCTCTTTCTCAAAGTGTTTTACCTGGACTATACTTTACACATACCCACAACATGCTTGTGTAACTTCTTGACATACACAGTAGGCTCTCAGCATCCAGTTAAACATGCTTTTTAAGTGGAAGGTCATAGCCTCCTGTCACACCTGGGCACATCTGGAGATGGACTTTTTATGTTGACAAAGTACAGGTTAACTCTCCTACCTGAAGGACAGTTGGCAATCTAAATAATAAAAACACTGGTATGCATTCAAACCTTGCATAAATATTTTTTAAACAATTTATACAAAAATAGTTCTGCATAATGTAATGTTGGGAGCCAAGGCATGGCCACATGACCCTCTGCCCCCTCAACTAGTCTGAGAACTGCCTGACTAAACCTTGGCTAAAATCATCCTGTGCCTGTTTACCAAGAGGCAGGACCCCCTGCCAGCATCCGCCCAGATGGACAACCCTGGAGTAAACCCATAGTTCCCCACCCCTCCCTTTTTCTGCTTTTGTAAAGTATATATTGAGCAGCTTGTTCTAAGTAAAGCAGACCGTGACAGATCTCTACATGGTCTCCTCCTCTCTCTTGCCCATTCTTCCTTACAGGCATGGTCTCCCTTGACCCCCGAATAACTGAACCCCACAGGTCGGGGTAGATGGTGCCTTCAATGTAGGGTTCGAGGTACGGACTTTTCACTGGACAGACCAGCAACTAGATGCCTGGGAGAGCTCCCTAGAGAAAATGAAAGGGTGGCCGCCATCTTGCCACTCACAAGCACAGATCATGTTGTGTAAGTACCTTCCGTCCCATAAGAATGGGCCATAGTTGTCTAAAGAAGCAAAAAGCTTCTCTCAGGGAAAGGAGAGTAGAGTCAAGAAAAAAAGATTTAATTCGCCAGTTAAAGATGCTAGAGAGAGAGAGAGAGAGCGCAGGAGAGATGGACTGTGCAGCTATGCCCTCCCTGTGGCTCTTTCAGGAGAGAGTCCTGGTCTTTGTTCAATGTTAAGTTATGTGTCCTGTCTTGTCGAGTGAGTGCGGATGTCTTGCATTTTTGTCTTGTAATCCCATGAGAAGTTGTGAGCGGGGATGATCCCAGAGAGGGAGTGCGGGCGGTGCCGGCTCAGGGCTACTGGTGGAGGCAGTGGTCAAATCTGCTTCATCTCCCTCCCACCTGTGTTGAGAATGGAGACCCAGGCAGGGAGGGGCTGTCTCTGTGGACAGCTGCCAGGGCTTGGTGTCAGGGACTGAGGTGACCCAGGCACAGCAACCAAGGGGGACCCTGGCTTTGGGGCTCCAAGAGCTAGTGTAGCAGAGCAAAGGAGCCCTGGTGGCGCACGCCCAAAGTTGTGCAGTGACTCTGCGCTGACGAGTCCTGGCCAGCCACCTCGCCAGCCTGGGCAAGGAGCAACAGAGACCTGGGACAGGAAAAGCTCGGTCTGCGACTGGCCTAGTGCGGCTGCCTGTGTGTCCCATTCTCCACCCCTGACCAGCAGCCTGGGTGGGACGGAGGCTGGGGAGGGCCCCAGCCTTGGGACTCCACAGGGCGGATGAGGCAGCGCCCGGACCAGAGAACAAAACATACACAAAATATGCACATGTCTCGTTCTGCTGGCTCAAAAACCCTAACTCGGGGTTTTGAGGAAGGACCACCCTTTTGACTTCGTGGCTGTCCCAACAAAGAACCCTGATGGCACGATGAACCTGATGAACTGGAAATGCACTATCCCTGGAAAGAAGGGGGTGGACTGGGAGGAGGCAACATCAACAGAAAGGCAAGCAGCAGAGGAAGTGGAGTAAGAGCCTAGAGAGGGGCCAGAGTACAAGTGACTTTAGGAACAGCAAAGTGTTTTCTCCTCATCATGGTAGGAATTCAGTCAGTTTAAGATTGAGCAGATTAAATTAGATAAGTACAACTTGAGAAAAGAGTCAGATTTTAATAATATCAGCAATACCTCCCTGGATTCTTGACCCTCAGAGGAAAGTGAGCTCCTCACAGATAGTCCCAACATTTTTTCCAGCACTGATTCTCATGTGGACTCGGATGTATTGACCAAAACTGATAGGGACATACCTTTAAATGAGAGGAGTAGCTCCATATCCACCATTGACACAGTCCAGTTGATCCAAGCTTTTGGCCATGATAGACTGTGTTTGTCACCCAGGCGAATTAAGTTATACAGTAGTGTCACTAGTCAACGGAGGAGATATCTGGAGAAGCCATGCAAGCATAACAGGAAAGCATTGAACACAGCCTGTCCCCAAATGACTTCTGAGCACACCAGAAGGAGGCACATCCAGTTCACAAGAACAGAGTAAGGTTTCCTTTACTACATCCTCTAGAAAGTTATTATCATCTGATGCCATCACTCAGATAACAACAGAAAGTCCAGAAAATTTTCATCTGAAATTTTTATTAATGCTGATGATTATGAAAAAGACATTCTAGACCCCATGGCCCAAAAGCCACCCAGGTTTGCCTCGTCATCCTCAGTGCAGCAAATCACAGCTTCTCATGGCAAAGACGCCCAGCCTGTGCTGTTGCCATATAAGCCATCTGGTAGTTCGAAGATATATTATGTTCCACTATTAAAAAGAATTCCTTCATATCTGGATTCCAAATCTGACACCACTGTTGAGAGCTCACACTCAGGCTCCAATGATGCTATTGCCCCAGACTTTCCACCTCAAGTTCTAGGGACAAGAGATGATGACCTGTCCTCTGCTGTAAACATTAAGCACAAAGAAAGGATCTATAGAAAGAGGGCTGCAACAAAGGGAAAAAACCCTCTCAGAAAGAGGCCCCAGTTCCAATGCCTGCAACTTGGGATGAGAATGTCTTGGACGAAAACCAAGAAGAGATCATCAATAGAAGAGTTGTGATCAAAATGTCAGGACCTGAAGAAATGCCATCCCTGGAGAAGGACCATGCAGGCTCCAGTGATATCACTGTACAAGACAGAAAAACTGAAAATCTGCCAGACAATAAATTCATTAAACAGAAGGAAGGATCCTTAGAGATAGAATCTGAATGTCACTCCGCATTTGAAAACACTACTCACTCTGTCTTCAGATCAGTCAAATTTTACTTCCATCATCCAGTGCACCTGCCCCATGAGCAAGACTTCTGCCATGAATCTTTGGGAAGGAATGTTTTCATGCAACATTCTTGAAAGAATTTTTTTCACCATCATTCAGGACATAGCTGCCTTCCTCTCCCTGGCCCAAGTTCGGACAAGTTAGACAAGACCAAGATGGATTATAGCAGAATAAGAGCCTCAGCATCAATTTGAATTTAGGAGACCAAGAGAAAATACATACTATCAAGAATCAGGCCAGAGACCCAAAAGGCAAAAGTCAAGCAAATGATGAAAAAAAGGATCAGAAGGTCACCCCAGAGCTAACAACTGAGTGCCCTGTGAGTTTGAATGAACTCTGGAACAGGTACCGGGAGCGACAAAAGGAGCAGAAACCGTCTGGTGCTTGTGAAAAGGAAGACCTCTCCTTGGTGGAACTACTTGATCGCTTGGCTAAACTGCTTCAGAATCCTATCACACATTCACTCCGGGCCTCAGAAAATACACAAGATGATAGCAGAGGGGGACATGGAGCTAGGGGCTGGAGAGGTGGCTCAGCGGTTAAGAGCACCGACTGCTCTTCCAAAGGTCCTAAGTTCAAATCCCAGCAACCACATGGTGGTTCACAACCATCTGTAATGGGATCTGATGCCCCTTCTTCTGGTGTGTCTGAAGACAGCGACAGTGGGACTCCGACAGATGGACTGGCCAGCACTCAGTGACCAGCCTCGGGCTCTGCGGTGGAAGATACACAGATTCACCAAAACCACCACTTGCTCCCAAGCCAAAGGTCACCACCAACCGTTCCGCACCAGCAGTCAAGTTTCCTCCTTCACAGAGGCCTAACAGTTTCCCCAGTCCCAACTCCATGTCCAGGGGCCCCAAACCCCTAATTGCTCCTAAGCCCAGGCTGATTGGCCCCAGTGAGTACGGAGCTAGTGTGTACCTCAACAACAGCCTCAGCAAATGCAGCAATGGGAGGCTGCTCTGCGAGGACCGGGGCCTGTACAATGGACACCACTCCACCCTGAACTGCTTGGAGTTGGAGACTGATGAGCAGCAGTACATCATTGTCCCCAGGGCTCCTCAGAGAGAAGATGCCTCTGTGGATGAGGCCAAGTAGCAGGGGTTTGAGGGGGAAGTCGAGGAGCATGGGACAGAGCATACAGGAACTGAGGGGGACCTGGCAGCTCCAGATGAAGAGGCACCAAGTAGAGACAGTGAGGAAGACATGGGCCATGCTCTGGAAGATGAAGAAGACTGTGATCATGATCCAGAGACAGATGGGACCCCAACAGCCCCAGATGAAGGGTCACCAAGCAGAGACAGTGAGGAAAGTGAGGAGGACTGTGATTAAGGCCCAGGTATGGAGGAGCTCCCTGCCATACCCCACTCATGTATGACTAGATGTGATTCTCTTTAAGGCATTCTCACAATTCCCCAGGCTGGGGCTAACTATAGTTTAAAAGCAGAGAGACACTAGAAAAATCTTGTAATAAATATAATGTTTCTTAACATTGATTCTAAGAATATAATTGTTTATAATTGGATTTTACCTTCTAAAAAATGAAGACAAGGGTGGTAAAAGTTAAAAAACATCTGCGATCAATATGGGCCATCTTTAAACAAAATTTTAAATTGGTAAAGAGATATAAATAAAAATTTATTTGATGTCAAACAGGTTCTTGACTATCAATGCTTTTATTGTTATAAAAAATGTTAGGCTGGGTGTGGTGGCACATGCCTTTAATCCCAGCACTTGGGAGGCAGAGGCAGGTGTATTTCTGAGTTTGAGACCAGCCTGGTCTACAGAGTGAGCTCCAGGATAGCCAGGGCTATACAGAGAAACTCTGTCTCAAAAAATCAAAAAAAAAAAAAAAATGTTTTAAGTTTCTATTGTACTAACCAGGCCTGGGGAAGTCTTCCTGATTTTGCCTCTCCCTTACCTCAGGGAAATCATTTTTAAGACAATTACAACATTATTACAGAACTATCCAAGTGTAGCTCAAAATAATTTTAAACTTGAGACTCATGAAGAATCAATGAAGTCATGAAACTTATAAAAAACATTGCAATCTGGCTTGCCTATTTTATGTAGAGGTATTAAATATTTTAGGCTGTTTTTCCCTCTACATCCTAGTAATTTTATAGAAAGATGTTATTTCCAATATATCAATATTCATTAAATAATGTTGTCTTTGAATATGGCTAAAAGATATACATATAATTTCTTTGTCTCTGCTCAGTTCGAGAAGTTAAAACTTTGAATTTCTCAGAGTAAGTTAACTATTAAAGCCTCAGATACATCAAAAAAAATATGTTGCTTATTTCAAGTTACTTTTGGCTAAGATCTCATCTTAAGGTCACCACAAGACCTAACCTTTTAATAGAAACTAACTGGTGAGACAAATAGCCTTGCAATATCAAAAAAAGTTTATCACTTGTTGTCAATTATGCTCAATTACGATCATGTTTTTTGCCCACAGCTTTCCTTTGGCAAAAGAGAGCATTAATATAAATGCAACTTCTCTGCAACTTCTCTCATATACTAAATAAAGTTTAACATTCTATTATGAAGCTGTTATATATGAATAAAAATTATATGATAAATTCATAAAGGTATTTTAGAAAAAATGTTTAAAAACATTTTTTCATTCATTAAAACCTAAAAAGACATCTATTTCCTCATAGAGCAATTAAATTGGTTATTGCAAAATATTAATTGATATTTGGACAAAAATTGATATTTCTCCAAAGTAAACAAATTGTTTTAATTCATTTACATACATACTTTTATATTTCCTATAGACTTATATACCCCATAACAATACTTCTTTAGCCCTTTTAAGAAAAATTTTATATATAAGTCACATGTTTTTTTAAACCTTTTTATTTTATTTGTTTTGTTTTGGTTTGGTTTGGTTTGGTTTGGTTTTTCAAGACAGGGTTTCTCTGTTTAGCCCTGGCTGTCCTGGAACTCACTCTGTAGACCAGGCTGGCCTCGAACTCAGAAATCCGCCTGCCTCTGCCTCCCAAGTGCTGGGATTAAAGGCGTGCGCCACCACTGCCTGGCTATAAGTCACATGTTTTATTCTCATGATATTCCCCCCCATGTCAGCACAAATACTCAAATTGTGTGCTGTAGTTTCTATTTGTCAAATATTAAAATTAAGTCTTAATTTGTATATTGATATATATATATATATATCTGAGCTATCTATTGCTTATATTTAGATATTTTTAAAAATATAATTTTGATTTCAAAATTAAAAGTAAAATACACACATGTGGCTAGTAATTCCTTCTCAGGCTTTCAGGTTGCTATTAACTTAACATAAACAAAATATTAATTGGTTATTGCCTATATTATATTTCTATATTCAATGTTCCTAATCAGATTAAAATGAATTATGAAATTGACTATTATAGTCAAGCATTTTAGATATTTTGTCAACAATTTAATGTTACCCATACTACTGAGATAATTTATAATTCTCAGAGACAATACTGTTATCCTCTCACCATGTGGAGGATCTCCTGTGGTTTTGGGAAAGAGTCACTAACTTGCCCTGAGACAAGAGAGAGCCCATATCCATGGTGACTTTAGTAGTGATTCTTGGTCTGGGAACTGCAGGTTCAGGGACCAGTATTGCCTCCTTGGTCACCTCCAAACAACAATATGCCCAACTTAATCTCGCCATAGTCCAAGATATACGGGAATTGCAAAAAAGGTTTACAACATCTAAAAGATTCCCTGACCTCCTTGTCTGAGGTGGAGTTGGCAGGAGGGTGAACAGGGCTTAAGGTAAAAGGGAAACTGAGCCAGCCATGGTGACACACACCTAGAAAGCTAGCACCCAGGGGCTGCAGCTGGAGGGATAAGAGTTTGAGGGCAGCCTGGGCTAGGTGGAGTAACTCCAAATAAACAAACAAACCTATATTGACGTAAAACATTAAAGAAGAACAAGGAAGCAAAAAAAAAAAAAA
>JADRCC010566723.1:0-11190 GCA_019843855.1 Hylomyscus alleni
TGAGAGGGACTAGGGACTGAGAATGGGAGCAGAGTTTAGGATGCCAACAAATAAAAAGCAAGAAAGAAATTCCCAAGGAATGATGCACAAATCTTACTCAGAAGGGGAACTAAAGAGTCATCTGAGGTCAATGGATAGAGGAAACTGGTTAGGAGAGGAGGTGTTGGGGGAGGGGTCGGACAGAGAAAACAGTCAAGTATATAGAGAAGGGGTAGGGAAGTCTGCAAGTGAGAATGGAATTGAGGGGACATCTCTTCTGATTACTTTGAGGCCTGGAATAGGATAGTCTATAGAGGTAACCCTAACTTAGACTCCTGCCAGAGGAGGATAAAGAAACCGAAATGGCCACGTCCTGTAGCAAGGCAGGATTTCCAAAGGAGGGAGAGGGGCATCAGTCCACCTACAAAACCTTCAACCCTAAATATTTGTCTTGCCTACAAAATGTGCAGGGATAAAAACGGAGCAGAGACCAAGGGAACAACCAAACTGACAGCCCGAACCTGAGACCCATTCCATATGACAGAGCCAACTCCTAACACTATTAATAATACTCTAATATGCTTGCAGACAGGAGCCTAGGATATACGTCTCCTGAAGGCTTCATCCAGCAACTGATGGAGATAGATGCAGAGACCCACAGCCAAATATCAGGCAGAGTCCTGGGAGTCTTGTAGAAGAGTGTGATAGAAGTGAGCAAGATGGAGGGGGTCAAAGACACCATAAGGAAACCTACAGAATCAATTGTCCTGGAACCATAAGGGCTCACAGAGCCTAGTCCACCAACCAGGGAACTTGTAGGAGCTGGAACTAGATCCCCTACAGATTTGTTGTAAATGTACAGCTTGATGTCACTATGGTTCCCCAAACAAGTGAAATGGGGTAGTCTCATTCTCTGGCATGGGATCTACTCCCTACTTCCTGGTTGGGCTTCAGTGAGAGAAGATGTGCCTAGTCCTGCTGAGAATAGAGTGGGGTGGTATGCAAGGGGTCTCTTCTCTGAGAAGGTGGGGAGGCAATGGGGAACGGGATATGAGGGGGTAAAACTGGGAGGAGAGGAGATCATCCCACATCCCTCTTCTTTCCTAGCCTTTCACAGACAACATACTCCTCCAGAGGCATCCATTCACTCCATCCACTCCAGATAGTTGCAAGGATCCTTCCAACATGGCTTAGCTGGATCATCAACATCTCCTCACCCCACTTTTACCACCAGGCAGCTCTTCTCAATTCTGCATTTCATCAGAGGGCACTAATCTGAATTGTCATGTTAGACGAGAGGTGACAAATCTGTTCCAGTCTGGCAATCAAAGATGCTACAGCAGGATCCTGAACTCACAAGAGCCTTGCCTGGATGTGTAGCAGTCTGAGACAATGAGCATTACTACCTCTACAGGTGACTAGAAATTTCTCTCTTTGTTTGGCATGCATGGATAGGAGGACAGAAGTGAAATGCTGGGACTGGAGCGACGTCTTCTCCATTAAGAGCATTTGTTGCTCTCTCAGAGGGCATATATGACAGCTAAGTAACCTCTTTTACTGGAATTCCAGGTGGAATGTATGCCCCTTTCTGCTCTGTGTGAGAACTGCCTGCATGTGGTGCGAAGACATTCAGCCTGCAAAATAGCCATAAGTATAAATAAAAGCACCTAAAAAATATCCATGTCCTAATAATTTGTCTGAGGTCATTATGTCGATGGTGTGGTAATCACTGATGCTATATTTCAAGAAAATCAGAGGGAGGCAGATGGCTAGAAGTTTCCTGATTTATTTTATACATACTTAAGTAATGTTCTCACTTCCTAAGAGGCACACAGATAAATAAAATTGTTAAACATATGATCTCAAGGATACAGTACGGAAAGCTTTCCATAATGTGGTGTGTATCCTTGGAGTATACCATACCAACCACATCCAAGCCACCATTGCTCCATGTATTGCTGATGGTTGGGAACTCACTGTGCTATGTACCAAAAACTACTGTGAACTTGCTGAGACCCGTTTCTGACGGTTAGTTCAGGCTTTATAGACGGGTTACAGCTGACCTGACTAAAGAAGTGCCTTAAGGGTGAAAGACTGGGAATCACATTTTTATTCATAAAAGTGCATCCGTTTAGTCAATGGGGACTTAAAATGGCAGTCGGTATATACAGAGTATATTCTTAGCAAGCTATTAAAGTAATGGCAGGTATAAAAGAAATATCAAAAATAACAAAACCTTAAACAAAAACAAAGACTCCAAAACAATTATAAAGAAATGAAAAAATAACAACAAAAAAAATCAAATCCAAGGGGGGGAAAAACACAGAAGAAAATTAAGTTGACCAAGATTGTCTTGCTGTAGAGAATTATCTTCAGCAATGCTTACGCATGGCGTAGAGTCAGTTTCAGCACTGGAGAGAGAACCTTATGCTTTTGGGTGTTATCCGAATAGCAGCATGATGTTAGGACAGTCTTCCGTGTCATACTTCCTACCACCTATGGAGGGCTAAAGATTCCATCAGCTTGTTGAAAACCTTTCACAGTAAACTGACAGAGGAATTCTTGCTCGCCAGTGTATGTTTCTGAATGTGGTGCCCCTTACCCTGATGACTTGCTGGTGGATGTCAGGGCTCCTAGTAATTTGTGGTGGGTCCTCTGGATCTCAAGCTCCTTTTTGGTGAACTCTTTGCTCCGGGGGATGGTGGGATTATTGTGGCTGGATCATGGACCGTTAGGTTGATTTTTGCCTCACTTGTGAGTTGACAGCTACAAGAATGTGTCTTTTTCTGAGCTGGACCTGATCCTGGAGTGAAGAATGTCATGTCGTCAAGGTTGTCTCCCACTTCGCCCAGCCTCCTCAGGTCCCTCAAATGGTGCTCTCAAAGAAGGAAAGGCAATTAGATCCAGAAACAGTCCCTCCGATTAACGAGCTAGACAAATCCAGGGCCTACACACCATTAGAAATAAAAGTTAAGGAAGGAAACCCATCCCATTAATGCCCTAGTTCCTAGAGATCGGGCCCGATGGTGGCTCAGTTGCCCGGCACATAGTACTTTTGTTGCAGCAAGTCCATCTTCAGAAGTCTCTTGTCCTGTTCTAGATCATACTGGCAGTTTTAACACCTACAAGAAGAAGGCAGCTGGAACACAGCCCTGTTAGGGACCTGCCGTGCCAGCTGTTGAGCCTCCTCTAGTTCTATAAACTATGGCAGCGTTACCTTGCAGCTAGGTTAGTCCCTCCATCCCTAAGGGAAAATGTTCAGAGAGAAACTGTCCTGAATTTTTTTCTGTTTTTAAAAACTATTAGAAGTCGAAATGTTATTAAAAACCATAAAATCTCTCCAACGGTTCAGAAACCGTTGTTTTTGAGAAGAAAAAAAATCAGCCTAGCAATGTCTCAGTCACACTTCAGGAGATAATAAGCATGGCCTGGGTGAGATGCACAGTGAATGTGAACATCTGGGAAACTCTATGCATGCCCTCTAGTGGAGCCTACACAGCACTGCAGGGAAGGCTTTGATTATTCCTAGAGTTCAGAATCCTGCATGGGTTCGAAAGCTCAATCTCTGAATCTTCTTACAATCAGAGCGAGCAACCTTCTGTAAAGGTTTTTGCAGGAAGCTAAAGCACACTGCAGAGAGCCTGTCATCAGCAAGTAAGCATGGAAAACTGCCCGAGAGTAGAAACATTCCTCCAAACACAATGTTCCTGAGCGGGGAAAGGGGGAGAGGCGGGAGGACACGCCGTCCTCTGCAATCGACGCTTCCATTGCTAGGGTTGGGTTTACCGTTGGAATGTGTGTGGACAGGCAGGGACGATAAGATATTCAGAATATACTAGAGACCCCAGAAAGGAAGAGGGGGATATGATCCCCACAGAGACTAAAGATGAAACATTGTTTTCTGAACAGAAGTTTCTTTTGATGAGACAGATGATTCTTTGAATTGTTCTTTCCCTGACTATGGCAGTTGACCATAATCCTATTGATGACCGAGATACAGGTAGAGGGGACTCACAGGGTTCCATCTGCTCCCCCAAACCTTGCCTGGGACCTCATCTTGGACAGAGTGAAGGGATGCTGCTGCTTTACTGCCAAGTTCTCTTGCTAGGGGGTGGGCAGCTCCTCCTGCTTCAGCAGGCATTACAGTCTTTCCTTCAGTCGTTCCTGTTTCTGTTCATTAGAAGATTGTGTTCTTTGGGGAGGGTTAGGTGCATCCGTGTACGCACATACATATATACATACACACTTCTAAACACACACACACAAACTTCTGAACACACACAAATACATGTATGTACACATGCGAGCACAATGTACTGCATCCACATATTTACCTTTTTTTAAAGATTTATTTATTTATTTATTTATTTATTTATTTATTTATTTATTTATATGTATGAGTACACTGTAGCTGTACAGATGGCCGTGAGTCATCATGTGGCTGTTGGGAATTGAACTCAGGACGGCCCTGCTCGATCCGTGCCAGAAGAGGGTGTCCGATCTCTTTACAGGTGGTTGTGAGCCACCATGTGGTTGCTGGGATCCGAACTCAGGACCTTTGGAAGAGCAGTCAGTGCTCTTACCCACTGAGCCATCTCGCCAGCCCCCATATTTACCTTTTAAGATAAAGCTAATGTAAGAAGAGATTATCCTGGATACTAACAAGAAGAATTAGCCTACAATTTCTCTGCATTCCAGAGACAGGAAAACAAAAGAAGATTTGAGCACATGGATGTGTTGAAGATTGTGTACTTTCCCCATGTTTTTATACTTTTAATTTAATTTTATATGTGTGCGTGTTTTGCCTGCCTGAGTATCTGTGCACCATACGTATATTTGATAACCACAGAGGAAAACCGTGGGAGATTAGTCGGTGAAGTGCTTGTGCTGTAAACCTAATGGATATACACTATACACTGGAGTCTGTGGCATTTCAGCCATGCCTGCTTATCAAGTTCCCTATGCTGTGCAGAAAAGATTTGGCTCCCTAGCAAGGGACTTCTGGATAGTGGTGGAGGAACCCTGTCCCCATTCCCTTGATCTCACTTAATACTTTCAAGTTGCTCTGAGGTGAGCAGCTTCCTTCAAGAAGAGCTCTCTCAACCGCAGATTGCCTCCACAGCAATGAGCTCTGGAAACTAGAAAATCTCTACATCTGGAAGTCAAAATAAATTTTCCTCCTTGAAATAGTATTGGGTCAGGGATTACTCTGAATAACAGAAGGTTGACTAGCTCACCGGCAAATGATTGTGTGTATCATATCTTATCGAACAATACTTCATGGAAAGGCTTGGCCACATTGTAATTTTTAACTCATTGATGATAACCATTTGAATTGTTTATACTTATGGGTTTCTCTGATAAGTCCTGCTACAACTCTGTTGATCTCTAGTTTGTTTGTTTTTTGTTTGATTTTCTTTTTTATTAAATTAATTTATTTTTTTATACTCCATATTCCATTCCCCACCCCCATCCACCCACTGATTGCTCCACATCTCATACCTCCCCCACACCCCCTCTCTCCACGTTGATGCCTCCATCCTCCACCCCACCTGACCTCTAAACTCCCTGGGGCCTCCAGTCTCTTGAGGGTTAGGTATATCATCTCTGAATGAACACAGACCCAAAAGTCCTCTACTGTATGTGTGTTGGGAGCCTCATATCAGCTGGTATATACTGTCTATATGGTGGTCCAGTGTTTGAGAGATCTCGGGGGTCCAGTTAATTGACATTGCTGGTCCTCCTACAAGATCACCCTTCTCCTCAGCATCTTTCAACCTTCCTTAATTCAACAGGGGTCAGCTCCTTATGTCCATTGGTTGGATGCAAGTATCTGTCTCTTTCAGGTGCTTGTTCGGTCTTCGGTCTTCAGGAGTGCGGTCATGCTAGACCTCTTTTTGTGAGCGTTCCATAGCCTCAGTAATAGTGTCAGGACTTGGGACCTCCCCTTGAGCTGGATCTCATTTTGGGCCTGTCACTAGACCTCCTTTTTCCTCAGGCTCCTCTCCATTTCCATCCCTGTAATTCTTTCAGATAGGAAAAATTATGGGTGAGAGATGTGACTGTGGGATGGCCACCCCATCCCTCACTTGATGCCCTGTCTTCCTGCTGGAGGTGGGCTCCATAAGTTCCCCCTCCCTACTGTCGAGCATTTCATCTCAGGTCCCTCTCTTTGATTCCTGAGGGTCTCCTATCTCCAACGTGCATTCTGGAGGCCCTCCCCACCAACCTCCTATTTCCTGAGGTTTTCTGTTTCCATTCTTTCTGCTGGCCCTCATGGCTTCCATCCTTTTCCCTCACCCAATACCAGATCAGGTTCCCCTCAACTCCTCCCACTCCCCCCTCCCTGTCCACTTTCCCTCCCAGGTCTGTCCCTCCCTCCCCAATTGTGATTGCTTTCTTCTCTCTCCCAAGTGGGACCGAGGTGAACAAGCTGAAGTGATCTCTAGTTTTTCTGTGGACACCTGCTTCTCATTTTGGAATCACTGGGTTACCTGAGGACTGCCTAGCTTCCTACAGGACTAAACCATGTTACTCCACTAACAATATCTGAGGGTCTTCATATCTGCAAACCTTAATGCATCTGGTTTTAATTCAGTATGAAAATGGTTATGATAAAAGCATTTACTGAGTACTGCAGACACAACACAGAGTGTTTTAGACTACTGTGAGCTTAAATGAGGTGCACTGAGACAAATCTGTTCTCACACCTCAACATGGCTATGGGACTTCTGCTGGTCTGAGATAAAACCACAACAACCTCTGCCACTGAGAATCTCTCAAAGAATAAAATTCAGGCTTATCTTCAAGACAAAGGTTAACTGTCTCGAGCCCCCCGGGGTACCCTGACCTGCAGGGATAGGAGGCATGACACATCCACCCCTTCCTAAATGATTTTGAATCAGGCCTTTTATTTATTGTAAGGGAATAGATACATTAGGTAAGGGGAAAATGAAACAAAATGTTACAAGAGATTAAAAGGGAGGAGGAACAACCTTTATGCTGAGTGAATGTTAATTGTTACTAATTTCTGAGCCTATAGATAAACCCATGCCAATATTACAGAGAAAATCTTTAAGCTAAAGCCCCCAGGCAAAATTATCCCAAAGCAAAATGCTTCTAAGCCAGAGAATGCTTTCTAAGCAAGTGAGTGGTAAGGCAATACTGCCTCTCTGAGCTATTGAGAGAAAAGGCAAATACTGCCTCAAAAGGCAAGACTGCCTCAAATCTCCTTGGAACCAGCTGCTTATATAGAGCTGGGTGACGTAGTCAACTGCCAGTCAGCTAAATTGTTTCTGATTGGCTAAGCCATGTGCTGTGAGTCAACCTGTCAGTTTAGAAGTTCAGTTGGGGCTTTCTGAAGCTGCCAACTGCTGTTTGGCTTTTATGAAAACTCTGTCTTAAAGAGACATGCTCACTACAGTTAACGAAACCGTAGTTAGAAAAAGGTGGAAAGAAAATGGTGGCAAAAAATGAGGAGAACAAAAACAGGATGCAGGGAGCAGACTGTGAGCCACCTAAATATCCAGTGGGCAGTCACCACCCAGAGCAGAGAAGGACACAAACTCTCAGCTAGCCTTTCCTGTCTCTTAGGCACCTTAATTTGCCACAACAGCCTCTTTCTCGCCTTCATTTACCAAATTCCTTTGGTTTTCTCCAAGGCATTCCTTTGCAGATATAATATTTTTGCCTTTACAAACACCTGAAAAACTTTTAAAAAATTTTTTTTCATGAATTTTTATTCTAGTGAACTGGGTAGACATGCAGAAATTTGGGTGGCTGTATGCACTGTTTGTCTGAAGCAAAGTGGCACTATTCAGAGCAGGCACAGTCATTTTTCATAAATGCGGGTCCCCTTTATTCTTAAAGATGTTCTAATGTTCCATAACTGAATGAACACACACACACACAGACACACACACACACCTTCTGACTGCAGAAATGCAAGGGTACAGGACTAGAGTGCTACAACACCTTTTCTGCTGTGAAGATGGGTAGTAGGTCCTTCCTGTTGTCTACAAGGCTCTTAGACTCAGTTAGGTCTCTGCCCAGGCTTGCATTTTATTTCACCTTCCTGAAATTTTTTTCATCTCTAGAATCACTGATTATCAAGTAAGTGACAACCACAGTACCACTGAGCTTGACCAAACAAGACAAAGTACCCAAGGTGGAGAGCTCAAAACAAAGCCTACAGAAACTCCAAGTTAACCATTGGTAGTTTCCTCAGTAAAGCACTATTGGCTCCTCTGCAGAAGACCTTGGTACCACCAGAGAATGTAAGTGACCCATGGACACTGCACAGCAATATTTCAATAAATTATAGTACGTAAAATTTGAATACAGCCCCAACATAAGTCAGTAGGAGGGTAGTGACATTACCTACAATGCTCTTCTGAAATGTTACACTCTGTAAGGCAACAGCCATGCACATGATACAGTCAGCAACAAAATGTCATCAAAGAGATGTGCTTCCAGATTTCATGTTGTGAGGCCAATGAGACAAACCAGACATTTCCTGGAGGTTTAACTGTGCAGTGAAATAGAAGAAGTATACTTTTTCTTTTAAAATAGATCTATGTTTAATTTTTTTTCATTTATTACAAATCAGATAAATTTAGAAATAATAAAAATGTACAAAAATTAAGAGAAAGTTAACAATTCTTTTCTCTCTCGGACCACATGAACTGAATAACAATAAGATGACACAAAACAAGACAGAATATTCCACTGAAGGGACTGAGGTAGCAGAATAAACTCCATTTTGATTTCAAGACTCCATTTTAAGTTAACCTTCCTTTAGAGAGGCATGGCCCCCACCCTTGAGGTCTGAGAAAAATCACAAAATGTTCCTGGCAGTTGCAAAATAGACACAGCAGCTGCAGCTGGCTGATAACAACAGAGTGGACTAAGAAAACATAAGTTGGTCCCAGGTCAAAATGCTGCTTTTTGGTGTATGCTCCCTCCTTGTGGCTTAATTAAGTGCTGTAAACCAATTAGCTTAAATTAAGGCAATATTTCTTCACCCTCTCATGTATAGCCAAGGCTTAGAAACCCCCGTTTATGGTTTTCTCCTCTATAAACCCTCTTCCCCTAGACCTCGGGTCCACTCTCGTATCCTGTTGCATCAGGAGGGTTTGTGCCCCAAGCACGAGCTTGAATAAAGACTCTTGTGTGCTTGCATCATAGTTGTGGCTCCTGGTGATCTCTTTGGAGTTTTTGTAATCTGTGCACAACACCACCGGGCAATTCATACAACTTTGGCTAGCCAGCTTGGTCAGAACAGAAACTTTTAGGTTTAGTTTAAGATTGGGGCTATAGGGAATGAGGGCAAGACCAACAGAGGGCATTAGATAGCATTATCTGGCTTTCAAAGTCATCCAACATTGTACATGTCATCACAGACATGTTTACATGACATATTCTCACAACAACAACAACAACAACAACAACAACAACAACAACATAACTTAACAGAAAACTATGAGGAACACATGCTAAATGACCAGTTGAATTTAGACTCTTTGCCTTAGCTATTTCAAGTGAGAACCAGTACTCTGTTATCCATCCCTGTAAAGACTAAAAATGGCTAGGGAAGCATGGTCTGCTTGGTCAGACTATGTTGATGCAGTTGAAAAAAAGTCATTCTTTTGAGATTTGGCGCCCTGACCTCTGCCTGTCATCATACCTTTGTCACATTCCTGGTCATCAAGTCAGGCCCTGAGTGTAAGATCCATGACTAGGGAGAACTTGCCAATGTCACTCACAGCTAGCTGGATTGATGAACTGCTACTCAGGCTTCTTTCAGTGTTAACTAGGACCCTAACAAGGCATTGGTAATATGGGAGGCTGGGAGCAAGAGGCTGAAATACCAAAAAGATGGCAATGAGAACCACTCATTTGATCACAAGGCATTCCTTCTTGCATGCTATCTGTCTCTGATTGTTCATAACCTCTGCCAAGCAGATGAGGCATAGACCCTTGAACAAACTCTCTCAAAGTTCAGTACTTTACCATAAATGTTTCCCAACAAAGCACTCCTCCAATAATACTTACATCTAGGTGTGTAATGTGTGATTCTTCCCTCTCCCTCAAAGGACAGCAACTTCTAGCAGAGCAAGAGGCTTGCTTGTCAGTCATCCAATGTCTCATAAGAGGCTAATTCCCCAAAAGGACTAGTGAATTGTCACATAAATGGGACAATTGGGTAGGTTGTAGGTGGTCGGCTAGATAAGAAGGTGGGTAATTACATGTGTGTGCATGTGCGAGTGTGTATGTGCGTGTGCATGTGTGTGTGCGCGCGCGCGCGTGCGTGCGTGCGTGCGTGCGTGCGTGCGTGCGTGTGTGTGTGTGTGTGTGTGTGTGTGTGTGTGTGTGTATAAATGTGTCCGGTTAGACAGTTGGGCAGCTTGCCCGTTTCCTCAGCCTACCTGAAGATGCTTTGCCCAGAAGATATATACAACTTCTCCTGAGCCTCCTCACAGACCACCTTCCACTCCACACAGGAGCCTTGCCGCAGAATCTGCTCTTCCCACTGCTTTCTTTTGTCTTGTCTCAATTTCCTTCAGTGGAGTTCACTCACCCAGGAGGCAATTTTGGAGGGTACCGAACCATCACACACAAAAAATGGCAAGCTCCAGCCAGCCTCAGTCTGCCACCCCTCCTCCATAAACCACCATGCTTACCAGGTCCTAGCTTCCCCTAAGGCCCAGGCTGGAGCCCAGAGTAACCGTACCAGCACCACGCCGAGGCAGGCCAAACGGACAAAACAGCCAAATGCCTGAAAGATCTAAACTATTTCTGAAAAACCCTGACACCCAAAAGAAGCCATGCAACTCCGAGAACAGGATTTGTACCCTACCTGTGCTCAACTCTTCATGATATTGGGAAAACATGAGCACACAGAGGGCAAACACTCTGGGAGGAAGGCTAGAGAATGAAACAGGAATACACTGCCTCTATGAGTCCTACAGAAACCAGCTCTGTAAGCTCCTGCCAGAGCCCAGGGGCTACTCATGATGCAGATCATATTTTATATCTAGAGGCTCCCGAGGCTTGTGGGACAATGCTGGAAGGGATCCATATACTATTCACACTTAGGAGAACTGAGTGTTGGAGGCAGAAGTCTAAGAGCTGCAAGGCAGGTTGCTTGCTAAGAGGCACACAGGCTAGAACCAGAGCCCTAACACTGGTTCAAAGACAAAGTAGGGAAAA
>JADRCC010566724.1:0-11987 GCA_019843855.1 Hylomyscus alleni
TAAAAAGGTAAAAAATAAAACAGAAATGACAGTCTAAGAAATGTCAGTAGTATGAACTGACTCAATAACTGTCAGGAATGTCAGGAATTATGGTAAAGCAGGACAAAAATTTTGAGACCTAACTTATTAGGAGGTGATCTTAGCTGATTTAATGCTTGATGCCCAGGGAAGCCAGTTAGTGCTGCAAGTTTCTTTCTCTGTACATGTATACAGGACTGTATCCAACCATTGAGGAGAGACACTGGGAATAATCCACATGATCAAGGCAAGGATCTTATAGTTCTCCAGATACTGAGGGTCATGAATCACAAAAATCTTTTCTGTGGAAGGAACAATTACCGTGCCACATATTCTGCAGAAATTGGCTTCTCTCTGCCTAGCAGGGCTAGCAACACAGGACCACAGAGGACAATAAAGTCAGTGAAGCAAAAAATAATCATTAAACACAGTAGAACACTCTGTAGCTATTAACTGTTGCCTATCTTATTCTCAGATACCATTTGAGATTTTCTCACAACTGAGCCAGCAGATGCCCTCAGTTTTCATTATCCTTGTCAATACCATGTGAGATTCTTCCTTGGACAAGATGTCCAAGAGTTTCTACACCTATTGCTGTTCTTATTGCTCACCAACCTCTTCTAGTCAATATGACTCATTTTATGCTGAAAAATGTGGATTCATTCTTCTGTGATTTTCTTGATATACCAAAATATTCAATATCATGCAGTAAATTGTACTGCTCTGTAAGAACACATTCTTCCCCAACCTTTCTCACTAGTTCACTTTAGGTGTTCCATGTACTTATTATTCACTTCTATCAGCCTGCTTTTATTCCCAACTCCATTTGTCTATAACAAAAGTTAATGTATACCTCAATAAAAATGTCAAGACACAAACAGAAAATGTACAAAATAAAAATGACAACTGACTAACAAGTCTAAAACATTCAAAATTACTAGTTATCAAGGATATTCAGATCAAAACAAAAGGGCATACTATTTAAATCTATCAACTTGTCAAAGACTATTTTTAAATGAAAATTATATTTAAAATTATGTTAGTGGGAGTGCATGGAGTTGGTCACTCTCTGATGCTGTTGACAGAAAAGTAACATTAGGCAAAGTTTTCTGAATAGAAATTTATAATATTCAACAAAACAATACAGAAATTACCATATGATTCCAGATCTCTATGTTTCATTAGTGTGAAGCATATCATGAATATAAATTGAAAATATAAATTTAAAAAGTGGGAAGTATACATTGGTTAAGAATAATGCTGGAGCCTGAGAGGTGTAGCTGAGTGATGGAGAGCTTGCAGGCTTGGAGTATATTTCAGTTGCTGACAATCATCATACTTGTACCCACTTAAGTGCTCACTAATATCTTTAGCCACAGAGATATTCGTCATGATGTTTATTACTCTGCTGGCTCTTGACACAAAACACTCAAAGCTCAGACTTTGTCTCGAGCATGAAAACCACTTTTGGTTTCTAATGATTTTATGAAACTAAAATTCAACCCTTAGAATTTCACATGTTTGGAATCAGTAGTTAAAAGCACTTTTGCTTTTCCAGAGACCTATTCATTGTATCCAGATGGTGGCTCACAACTACCTGTTAACACCAAGCCCGGGGGATCCAAAGCTTACTTCTGACTTCAGTAGGTACCAGAGATGCACATGGTACACAGGCACATATACAGGAAAAACACTCATGCACATAAAATAATAAAATAAAAATATAACATTAAAAATAATTAGAAATGTCTAGGATAGAGTGATGGCTCAGTGGTTTATAGCACTGACAGATCTTCCAGTGGTCCTGGATTCAGTTCCCAGCCACCATATGGTAACTCACAACCATTTGTAATGGGATCCAATGCCCTCTTCTGGTGTGTCTGAAGACTACTACATTGTACTCATCTATATAATAAATAAATAATTTTTTAAAAAATTAGAAGAAAAAGCTAGGAGGGCAAACTTTTGATCCAAACACTGAGATATAAAGACAGCTATATCTCTGTGAATTCAAGGCCAGCCTGCTCTACATATCAAGTTCTGGCCCAGCTAGTGCCACAAGAGAACTTGTCTGAATAGAATAAGGGTCCAGTTATTAAGTGCACTAGCTGCTTTTGCACAGAAGCCAAGTTGGGTTTTCATCATCTACACAGTAGATCACAAACATCCTTCACTTCAGTTCTAGGGATCTGTTGCCATCTTTTAACTTCTACAGGCATCAGACAATGCATGTGATACAATACATGCATTCAAGGAAAGCACTCATACACATAAAAGAAATAAATCTTTAAAATATTTGATAAGTAACTAACCCAGTAACTTAAAAAAAAAAGTCTTCCCAAGCAATGAATTTTTTCATTCTGTCCCAAATTGACTTCCTTTTTTATATTCGGCATCTTTTGATTATTTTTTCTTGTCAAATGTCATCCTCCCTCTCTAGTCACATATATCACCTCCTTCTCCAGCAATAAGAAAATTTGGTAGTCATTTGGCACAATACCTTAAGTGACTTGATTTTGTTCATATATTACTTAAATTGTAGTTAAGTTTCAACGTAATATTTTTATTACCTTGTAATTTGTCCAAACAGTTTTCTTGTGTGATATAAAATAAACAAATGGCTGTCAGTAGTTTCAGCAAAAGATTCTTCCTAAGCTGGTTAACTTTAGCCGATGTGAGAAGAGCGAGTAATCTATTTTGCTTTATTTATTAATATTTATTATAAAATAAGGTGATAATGGTGAATATAATGAGTTTGAATTCCACTGAAAAATATAATGATTTGTGTTGTGAAGAACTGCATTGGTCCTCCCTTAGGACCTAAACGAGGATGTTCATATTTCACTCAGAAGGGAAAACAACATGGTCACAGGAGGTGGATGGAGAGAGAGAACTGGGTGGAAAAGAGGAGGTAAGGAGGGGAACAGGTAAGACAATCAGGTGTGGGAAGGGCTGAGAGTGAGAATGGAAATTGGCAGTGGGGGGACATCTCTGGTGACAAGCTGGAGATGGGGAAGGATAGGGTGACCTGATGAAAGTGATCCTAACTGAGATTCCTACCACAGAAGAATATAGAGACTGAAGTGACCACCTCCTGTAGCCAGGGAGGACTTCCATAGAAGAGAGGGGGACATCCATCAATCCACCCCAAAAAAACTTCAACCCAAATTTAGTCTTGCCTGTAAGACATGAGTGATAAAGATGGAACAGAGACTGAGGGGACAGTCAACCAATAACTGCCCCAACTATGAAGACAGGAACATAACATAACTGTCTCCTGAGAGGCTTCATCAAGCAGTAGATGGAAAAGATTCAACAGCCAAACATCAGGCAGAGTCCTGAGAGTCTTGTGGAAGAGTTGGGGATAGAAGTGAGCAAGTCAGAGAGGTCAAGAACACCACAAGAAGACCCATTTCTTGGGTTAGAAATGGGAAGAGTCAACTAACCTGGGACCATGAGGGACTCACAGAGCCTGGGCTACCAGCTAGGGAGCATGCAGGAACTGGACATATATCCCCATACACGAAACAAATGTTACAATTGTGTATGGGGATATATGCCCAGTTCCTGCATGCTACCTGAACTTACATGTAAGTCCCTTAACTAACGAAGAAGGGGCTGTCTCAGTCTCTGCCATTGGATCCCCTTCCCCCTATCTAGAAGGCCTGGTTGGTCCTCAGTGGGAGAAGATGTGTTTAATCCTTCTGAGACTAGATGTCCCAGGGTGGAGTGATACCCAAGGGGGCTCCAGTTCTCTGAGGAGAAAGAAAAGCAGCAACAGGCAGGAGGGGAGGAATTTGTAGGGGTGGGACTACTGGGGAATAAAAGTAAGTGGGGGCTATGATTGGGATATAAAGTAAATAAAAATAGATTAATTAATTAAAAAGGAATTGCAGTAGTCATTTCTTAAAGCAACTAGCATATATTCTAACTAAAAAATTTTGTAATTTGTACATCTTTTGAATATTTTCCTGAATCTGCAGGACTTTGAAATATGATTATTGTTACTTTGAATTAGGACCCTTCCTCTTTTAATACTGAACTTTGTTGTGCAAAGCACAGCATCACAGTCCCACAGGACAAAGGAGCACACTCTTGGAATTACACACTTTAGAGTGAATGCACTAGGAGAGATCACACGCTTTTTTGTTAATAGATCATATTAGGAGCCTACGTTTTGCTTTTAAAGGTCTATATTTTAAACTCAGTATCTTGCCTTGTCTCTGAAATACACTGTTTTTAACACTAAGATTTTATAGTTACCTATCGTATTAGAAATGTAAACACTGACAAGTTTCCTTCTTTTCTTTGTTTGATAACTTATCAGAGATTTGGTGTGTTTGTTGTTTTAAGATTATTCTGGACTTAGGGGTTAGAATTGGGAAATCTTTAGAACAACATACTGCATGTTGGGACATTTTCACTCTGCAGAGAAGGCATCCATTTGGATGATGTAGTTACACCTCTAAAAGAAGCCTAGAGTCCTGTTTATGACATGGCACCAAATTTAAAGTGTGTGAGTAAATTGTAGTTAGACAATAAGAAATGGAAAACGCTTAAGTGGCTTTCTAATACCTGTGTCTGGTTTTGGTTGTTATTGTTGTTTTCAGTGAGAGCTTTCATTAAAGTCACTAAAGGTTAGCCTCCTCAATTGAAGCAGTGATACAGTTTACTCCCCTTGCCATTATAAAGACAGACTGAAAAGAATACATCCTTCAATCTATTTGTGGCAGAGAATTTTCAAAGCATAAACATTGAATTCCTCCGCTTACTCAAAGATGGAAGGTCATTAACAGGGCACTTGGGCAGATAGGAATTACAGTCAGTTGAGACACTGAACATTTTAAATGCTCTAATGCAACAATGAAGGGCTTCTTAAATTCCAAAACTTTTGCTGAGCACAACTACCATGGGTTTCCACTGCCTTCGATAACGTTGCAATACAGATTTCAATCACTGTGATTATGTTTTCTGCTTAATAACATCCATTTGTCATGCTATAAACATAAATAATTTTTAGTGAATCGTGTGTGCTTTCATATTAAAATTAACAGGGAATTGTGTGAGTTATAATGACAGTGCTGCAGCTAACATCAATGAAGTTTGCTTTGGGATGCTGTATTAATTTTTACTATTGCATGTATGTCCAAAATTCCACTTTTATGCAACAAACTAACAAGCACAAAGATCTTTGTTTTCTTTCCCTCCCAACTAGTGATCAAATTTATATTAGACCAAACAAATCTCAATATATACAATATATAAGTAAAGTGTTAAAATAAATATTCATAGCAGACACACCAAGTAATTAGTAACAGCACCTTAATTTCAGTTAGGTATTGCCATTTACCAAAACTTAAATTAAACTCACTTGATTATCATTGCTTTCTACATTTGATAAGCAAGTATTCATCACTAGGTTCAATTCTCAAACTCTTACAATTTCTGAAGTCATCTTTTCATTTAAATTTACAAATTCTAGTTACTAATAAAAATAGGTAAATGTATATAGCATTTAATGTAAAAATAGAAACATTGTTCAGTCAAGAGCTATGGAATAATAAGAAACAAAGGGTAGGGCAGATGCCAAGAAAAGGATATTTAGTTTTATAAAACAAATAGAGGAGCTGGAAAGATCAATGGTGACAGACGTGCTGGTAATTAGTTCAGTGGTATGAGATCCTTCAAAGTCTAGACGTTCAGAGGTAGAAACTGTGAAGTACAAAATAGGACGCCAGGAGTAGAAGTGTAGACATCTTCCTAAGATCTGAGTTAGAGGGGAAACAGGAAATGAAGTGGCAATTAAGTAATCAGCTGCTGTCAAGATTATTATTTTTTCTTTCAAGAAGACAGTCTAGGGCAAGGTCAAAGGTAAATACAGGGTTGAACAAACTAAAAATTGGATTTGTTTCTGCCTAAGTCTCTGTGAAAAATTTTTCTGATAGTTTATACTGAGGCAGCAATGTATACTTTGTAAACACATGAATTCTGGAAAATAATATGTTTTAGAATCACTTGTGAATAGCTCGCGTGGCTACAGAGCAGTACTGAGAAAACAACACCTCTGTTATCATGCTTCGGTACAAAGTCAGCTAAATAATAATATGCATTTTTGGAAATGACTAAATATGTGCTTACTGAGTAGACTATTCAAAGCCATTATATACTAGTAAGCAAGTAATAAATGCTCATAAGTCCATAACTATACATTCATAAAATATACAGCTGTCACCTTTGTAGATTAAATAATCCACCTTCTCAATCATGGCTCTTTAACCAATATCTCTAATGGTTTCAATAGATCTTTTAAAAACTTGAGTTTAGATAGAAAAAAGGTATCTTTTAAAAGTACAAGTTGTTGAATTAATAGTTAGCCATGGTCAGAAAAATACACAGCACCATATACTGTTGTTATGATATCGCTTTCTAGTCCATCTAGGTATCCAGATTGATTAATCATTAAATAAAGGATTAAAAACAGAAGAGCACCACTTTTAATATTCATTGATAGCCAGAAAGTTTACTAAAAAAGCATTTCTATTAATATGTCTAGCCCACACTCATACATTGGTCATAGGAAGTTTTCAATATTTACATCTGAGGATATTTTTAATGTATCTGAGAAACTCATTTTGCTATTTCATTCTAGAATTTGTGAATAATTCTCATTATACATATTTTATGGCAGAAATCAAATGATCAACCTACTTTTTATACTTAAAGAATCCCTTTTCTTACTGCAGTAGGTAGCTAAACATTTCTTGGTAAATAAATAATTGTACTAGTTCTGTTGTCTAGTCTGAAACTGTGAGTAAAGGGTGGTATGCAAAGAAAAATAAAGTTGTGAGAAAGTCTCACTTCTTTACCACATTCCTGCTTTGTTTCACACTCTGCTCATGTTGGACATTGGGCTATTGTTTTGGGTGTAACTTGGCAGTATATAGCTTATTGTGGCATGGGTATAGTAATACCAGCCTCTTGAGATGATTACAGTGCATCTTCCTGCCTATCTCTAATCAGTCTTCTCTCTATCTTTGCTATGACATGATAGCTGGAGTTTGGATAATTCAATCCCATGTATGAAAAATATACCAGATTGTGTATTAGCTTAGATGATGTTCTTGATTTGATACAACAGCATTATTTTCAAACAACAAAAGGCTACTATTGTGTAATGGAGGAAGGCCAGGCTGTAAGAAATAGTTCATTGCAAACTTGATCACCACTCTCTAGTATTAATACTCTTTAGTATTCTCTGAACACTAACCTATTTTCTTAACTCCTAAGGTTTTTCAAGACTCTTTTGTTTTCCAATAAAGACTCCTTATTCTCCATTTAAAAACACACAATTCTCTCTCACTAGAACTGTTTCTCTCTCTTTTTTTGAACTGTTTCTCTTGATCTGTCTTCTATATATTGCTACTTTCTTGTCAGTATTTCTTTCTGAATAACTGTTCCATCTTGACTTCACCCACCTCTGCTGAGGTCCTTTATAATCAAACCCAAAGTACACTTCAGTCTTTATCAGAGAGCTCTTCAATGGACCCTAATGGCTCTTTCTTCAAATAATTTTTCTGTTCCTTCATTATACTCACTCTTTCGAGTCCTTATTACTTCCTTTCTCAATTTCTCATTTAATTTGGCTCTAATATGACTGCAATTATTAATTGTATTAATTTTGTGAGAAGTCACCAATTATCATGATTTAAGCTTATTCAGCCTAACACAGATGACTACAAATCTCTACTTTAAGCTCAAAATTCCATCTGAGACATAGGCTATGAAGTCAACTGTGAATCTATCACAAAAATATCAAACTAATATAAAAAGTAAAACAGTCTTTTTTAATAATTATTTTATTTATTTAGATTCAGAATTTTCCCCCACTTTCTGGACCCCCCCATGAGTTCTTCACTGCAACTCCTCTCTTCTTTGCTTCCCACCCACCCACTTCCACCTTACCCTTCTATCATTCCCCCTTCCCTGGGGCATCATGTCTCTACAGGATTAAGTGCATCTTTTCCCACTGAGGACACACAAGGCAGTCCTCTACCATGTATGTATCGGGGACAATGGACCAAATCATGTAAGTTTCTTGGATGGTGACTTAGAATGTGGGAGCTCTGTAGGGTCTGGGTTAGTTGATACTGTTGTTCTTCCTGTTGGGTTATAATCCTTTCAGCTCCTTTAGTCCTTTCTGTAACTCTTCCTAGGGGTCCCTGACCTCAGTCCAATGGTTGGGTATAAGTAGATGCATCTGTCTCATCCAGGTTCTGGTAGAACCTCTCAGAGGACAGCCATGCTAGGCTCCTGTCTACAAGCAGAACATGGTACCAGTAAAACTGTTGGGTTTTGGTGCCTGTGTGTAAGATAGATCCCAAGCTGGGCCAGTATCTTCAATCTGTATGAACTGACCAATTATTTTGGCCTAGTTTGACTGAGTCAATTTCTGATTCATCACTTAAACTAGAACCATAAATCATAGCATCTTCCATTTGCTTTTCTTCTCCATGTTTTAATTCTAGTAGTACTATATGTCATTGATTACATATATCAATCGGTATGATTTATAATAGAAAAAGCAAATATTCAGTTCACAGATGAAGGAGTACACATAAACTTCCACCCCATATTCATGGACTTGGTAAGTTAATATTATGTGATCTACAGGTTCAGAGCAATTCTTATTAAATTTCCAAGAATATTTTTCAAAAAAGTATAAAATAACCCTATAATTGACAAAGAGTACAAACATACACCTGCTTAGTAGAGCCATCTGATTTTGTGTTGGGTAAACAAGGTTAAATCCATCATAAATTCTAATTTCTCTGTATAGAACAGAGCAGAAGCAATCAAATTGGTGTCATCCCAGCATTAGAACATATAGAGCAATGAAACAGAATAGATTTCCCAGAAACATTCCTGAAGGAGATTGTAACTATGTAAACAGAGAAGTGGAATCTTCAATAAATGATGCTAAGAAAACTGAACATCTATGTTCAGAAGAACATAACTACCTAAGGTCAATTCAAATTGGATTGGAGAACTGACATTATGTGGAAAAAAACAGGAGAACAAAATCAAACCTGGATATTAAAAGAATATCTCAAGGAATCGCCATCCCTGACCTTGAGCTGTATTACAGTGCAATAGTAACAAAAATTTCATGGTACTGGTACAGAAACAGACAGGTTGATCAAAAGAATATAATTGAAGATCTAGAAATAAGCACACACATACACACACATCTGTAGACACTTGATTTTTGAATACAAAGCCAAAATCATACAATGGAAAAAAGAAATCATCTTCAACAAATAGTGCTGGTCTAACTGGATGTCTGAATTAAAAGAATGCACTTAGAACTATATTTGTCACCCTGTACAAAACTCAAGTTCAAGTGGATCAAGGACCTCAATATAAAACCTCATATACAAATCTCATAGAAGAGAAAGTGGGAAATAGCATGAATGTACTGGTACAGGAGACAATTTCCTGAACAGAACACCAATGGCTCAGGCTCTAAGATCAACAGTTGATAAATGGATCCTCATGAAATTGAAAAGCTTCTATAACACAAAGGATACTACTGTTCATAGGACAATTGGCAACTTACAAATTGGAAAAAGCTTACAAATTAACCCTCCATCTGACAGGGCTAATATCCAAAATATATAAAGAACTCAAGAAGTTGGACTCTAGAAAACCAAATAAACTTAATGAAAAATGAGTTACAGAGCTAAACAGAGAATCTATATGGCCGGGTGAGTGAAAGGAAATCTGCAGCTGCCAGGGACAGGGGAGAAGAATCTTTAGGAAATCCCAGAGATCTAGGATGTGGGAGGCTCCCAGGAGTCATTGTGGGTGAACTTAGCCAACATTTCTAATGGGGACATGGAACCCGAAGAGACCATCTCCTGTAGCCAGGCAGGATCAACAGTGAAGAGATAATGACACCAACATACCCACAAAACTTTTGATCCAAAACTTGTCCTGTTTAAAAGAAATGTAGTAGGCACAAAGATGGAAGTAGATACCGAAGGAATGGTCAACCAATAACAAGCCCAAGTTGGCACCCCTTCCATGGGCAATCACAAATGCTTGACACTATGAATGGTGCTCTGTTATATTTTCAGGCCAGAGCTTAGCAAAACTGTCCTCTGAGAGACTCTACACAGCAACTGACTAAAACAGATGCTGATACCCACAGCCAAACTAGGTAGAGGTATAGAGGTCTTGGATCCTTATGGAAGTGTTTGGGGGAAAGATTAAAAGCCCTGAAATGAATAAGAACACCACAGAAAGACCAACAGTGTCAATTAACCTAGACCCCTGGGACCTCTCTGAGACAGAGCCACCAACCAAAGTGCATGCATGTGCTGGACTGAGGCCCCTGGCACTTATGTAGCAGCGGGTTGCCTTGTCTGGCCTCTGGAGAGAATCTGTCTAATCCTGCCGATACTTGATGTCCCGGGGGGAAGAGAGATGGGAGAAGTACTCTGTGAGGGGGGACTTGGAGGGAATAGAGTTTGACATGTAAATAAACAAATACATTCATTAATTTAAAAAGAAGAAAAAATATGGGGCAAAGAATCCTGGATCTTAGCCCAGGCAATGATTTCCTGGATACAGAACCAAAAGTACAGGTAAGAAAATTGTAAAGTGGGATTCCATCAAACTCAAAAGCAGCAACAAAGAGGATCAAATAAACAAAAAGTAATCTATAGGATAAAGTACTTATAGGCCACATACCTAATGAATGAGGCTAATATACAAACTATCAATAGATTCCTGAACTCAATAGTAATAAATAACAGAAGATAATTACACCAAAAAGGCAAAGGACCAGAAGCAAGGCCAATAGGTACAAGAAAATGTGCTCAACATGAGTATTCATTAGGAAAAGATATACTAAAAACAGAATAATAAGGTACATTAGATTTGTTGGGATTTATTTTATTAAAAAGACAATAATAAATTCTAATGAGGATATGAAAAACTGTAGCACCTTTGCATGATGGGGAATAAAAAGCATTTAATCCTAGCATTTGAGGAGCAGAGGTCAATGGATATCTGTATGTTTATTAGTCTGATCTATATAGTCAGTTCAAGAACAGTTGGCATTATTACATAGTGAGACTCTGATTAAACAAAAATAGTAAGACACCCGATAGCCTCTCATGCACTGCTCCTCTGCCCTAATGACGTGATGTCTGTACTGGAACTTCAGAGACAGTAGTAATTATAATAAAAGAGGAACGAAGGTTATTTTCAATAAGCAATATCAAACATGCAAAATTCCCATGATGTTAAAACTTACAAAATCCAGCCAGCCAGTGATGGAGGGAAGTAGGGGGATGGCACACATCTGTAATCCCTACACTTAGGAGATAGACGTAGACAGAATGGGAGTTTGAATCCAATGTCAGTTACCCAACAGGCACAAGTCTAGCCTGAATTGAATTGCAAGGCACTGCTTCAGAAAAACGAGTCAGGGGGATATAAAACAATGGTCCATTGTTTGCTTGACAGATAGCCAAGATTCTATGTTCTTTATCTATCCCTCTAAAACTTAAAGGGAATAAAAAAAGATGAATGTAAGTCTGGAATAGAAAGTATGTGGTTGGGCTTTAAAATGAATGACGATGGGGGGTAATTTTAGTAAGCTAGAATACAAGGTGTCAAGAGACATTGTATAAAGATTTCCATCTAACATTATAGCAACAGAAAAACTACAGGAACATTTTGAATGCTAGGCATGGAAGGTCAAAAGGTAAGATACATATTTTTAAAGGTCCTTTTGTCTTGACAGGAGGGAAGCTAGAGTGGACACAGGAGGATACTATATATTCTTTACAAATGTCTTTCTCTCTCTTGATAGAATGAGGGCTAGAGTGGCCAAGGAGGGTAGCATACATGTTAAATATGTCCTTCTATCTTGACAGGAGGGAACTAGGGTAAACGTAGGA
>JADRCC010566728.1:0-22927 GCA_019843855.1 Hylomyscus alleni
TTTTGTTGTTTATTTTCTCTCACCATGGATTTCACACATCTACTCGATTCACTAACTTCACTAAAAATAACAGAACATGACTACATTAGGGTCATCATAATATACAACATTTAAACTAACTTGAGTTATAATTTATCAACTACATTTTTAATCCATAAAAAGTATGTATGGAGATGCTGTTTTCATTAAAATATGTTGACTCATGTTTTGAATTAAAATTAGCAACTCAACTGACATGAGTGTCTTTATGGAATCCTTTCAAACCCTGTTATTACTTTCAATTAATAACCTTAGTTTTTCATTTGCATATTAACCTTACTGTACCTTAGATAGAAAAGGTTCTATATTCTTTAAACTATAATAGTCATGTATTCAGCTTTTAAAAAAAATTCTAATTTTACAGAGAAATCCTGTCTCGAAAAACCAAAAAAATTTCTAATTTATTTATTACATTGTATTGTTTATTTGATATGTTATATAGATATCTATATTCATATGGATGCAAATTTTTTTTTTGTTTTTTTGAGACAGGGTTTCTCTGTATAGCCCTGGCTGTCCTGGAACTCACTCTGTAGACCAGGCTGGCCTCACACTCAGAAATCCACCTGCCTCTGCCTCCCAAGTGCTGGGATTAAAGGTGTGCACCACCATGCCCCGCTTAGATGTAATATTTTTAAACGTTTTAATATACCTCTCATATATTGCACTGTTATTCTCTTACTTCTGTGTATAAATATATAATTATCTATATTTTCTCAAAATAAAAATTTAATAATATTCATTAAGAAACTTTTTATCATCAACCTAACATGTTCACATGGACTTTGTTTCAAAGATATAGTTATATCCATCACTCATTTGAAAACTCTGCTAACACCTGGAAGTATATAGTATATTTATATATTGAGATATTGGCAATAGGAGATTCCCTTGCAAAACTAAGCCTGATATACTAAGGTACTGCCTCATTCTTTGATTCATATCATTTTTATTTGTCTTTGTGACCTAGAACATTGACCTCTACTTGTGTTGGTTATCTATGTCTTTATCTTTGTTGTTAATCTTTAAACACTTTACTCGAATTTATCATTCAATGATTTATGACAAATTTATTTTATTTTTAGTTCTTATCATATTTATTATTTTCTTTTAACATACAATTGATGATGTCATTTATTTTTTAATCTAATAGTGTAATAGAGACACTGGTGGGATACATAAGGAAGAATTTGGACAAATTCTTCAGATCTGTTTTATAAAAAAAATCTAGAAAATGTAACAGCACAGTTTCCAAAATTTTAAAAGTTTTATACATATACAATTCAAGTTTTATTAATACAGAAGTACATTGTACAAACTAGTTTATTATCGAAAAACAGTTTCTTTTCCCAAATTCAAACTCCAAATATCATTTCAAGAACCAATAGTCATTTTCTTAGGACTCACAAGTCAGAGGCAGACAAGCCTCTCAATTTCAGGCCAACCTAATTTACAATGTGAATTCTAGGATAGCCAAATCTATGCAGAAAATCCTGTGTGAAAAGAGTTATGCAACAACCATTTCTCAAAATAAGAACAAGAACAAGAACAAGAAGAGTGAGCAGAAGGAGGAGAAGGAAGAGAAATGGTTTTTAGTCTTCACATTTAATTTTATTTGGAAGCCCTATAGCTTTAAATTATAAATGTAACACAATAATTATTTTGAAATGTCATTTCAAAATATGTTACACTATGGAAATGCTAAAGATGCATATTTTTCTGATATTTTACATTAATAGAATAAAAGATAATAAAGTGAAAAGATCATAATTTTGGATAGATTATATTCTATATGATAGCTGGAATAGTAAGTTGAAGAATTAACACTTTGCAAATTTCTAAACAGAAGAAATACTAGGAACCTGTGAAGGTTTCCTTAGTACAATGTCATTCATAATGGTTCTTTAAACATGCATAAAATCACTCATCCATGGAAGTGCACACTTTTAATTGTATCACCAGGGAATCAGGCAAGTGGGCCTGAGGCCAGTCTTGTCTACAGAGCTAGTACCAAGAAGCTAGCCAGGGCTACACAGTAAAATCCTGTCTCAAAAGTGAATTTAAAATTCCGTTCATTTCTTTACTTTTGAGACAATTATTTTATTCCAAAATATTTTGAGCATCATGTCCGTATTTTCTTTAGTGACAATAATAGAAGGGAAATAGTGATAACATTAATTAAGACAACCTAGACGGGAATACACACACTTTTCCTACAGAGTCATTTTGTACATTTATACAAAGTATGATTTGGTAAGAAAAACAAACAGGAATGCTCAAGTGAAGTACAATATTACATGTACTTCAGATTATGCACAGATCTCATATTCCTTGTACATCAAGGTCTGTATTTTAAAAGATTTCAATCTTTCTATAATATTTCTAAGAGTTCAATGTAGATGTGGTTGTTTAGAGTGAAATGTTTCCCATGGTATCACAGATTTGAATACATTGTCTCCATTTATGTAGCATGTGCATAAAAGGCTTTTTCACTTCTCAAGTAGTACCTAGACCTGCTCAGCAAGTAAGTCGTTCCCTTTTTCTGCCTTAGTAGTGCAGCATGGTGAGTTCAATAACATCGTGCCCACAGCCTCATCCTTCAGGGAGATCTTAAGCCTCCCTATTCACATCTGGTGTAACAGATGACGAATCTTCTGTGTGTTTTTCGTGGTTTCTCTCTTTCTGATGTGAACTCTGTACTGACAACATAGAAGCACCACAGAAGGCCATAAAAGGGATTCTCATGCAGGACATATTTGAGTCCTCTGGTTCTGTTGAATCTGGAATGGGACTATAGTTCCTCAGCACCCGTCACCCAGAGACTGTGACATGAACTTGCTGAAGGAAAAATTTATCTCTGCAGGTGGGAGTGGGGCTCACTCTGTCTGCTCCCTAAGTGAGAAAAAATACTTTTCGGAAAGTAAACAGCGTGTTGTCTGCTAAAGTTAGTAATTAAAAAGAACATAAGACCCATAACTTTTATAGTAAGTATTTGAACTTTTCCTTCAATGTAGAATAAATATTAGGCATATGAAACAATGAATAAGACAAAAAGTAAAACATTTTGCAAAAAACAAATAACATTTCTTTTTTACTTTTTCAAACTTAGTTTTAGCCTTGCAAGTGAAAATGGATTGATAAAAACTTTAACCTCCAAACAGAAAATTCCTTTAAGATCTTACTCTGCATTAATTTTTAAGATGTTAGTACTTATGAAATGGTGAGGAGGGTGGTTAGTGTGAACAAAAGCAGGGGAACGGCTCAGTACATGAATAGAATGATTTTTATGTTCTTTTGTGTATTACAGGAAACCAGATTAACTGATTTTTCTGGCATAGTAGGCATGGTATGTGCCTACTCAGTTAGCTGTTTTCACAGTTAAGTTAAAACTTCCTGAAATATTGAAGATTTTAAGCTTATACTGATTTAAAGATGTTGTATCTAGGAATCCAAGTTCCTTCTTCTGAATTCTCATATCCATAATTCCATATGGAGTCTGCAAAATAAATGGACTGCTATGAACTAGAATGTATGACTATGTAAAGATTATATAACTGTAAAGATACTTCAATAATAGATGAATTTTTCTTCATCAAAGATGACCAGACATAGGAAATAAACCTTTTTTTTAACTTCATAGATAGTTTTAAGCAATTTGAAATAATAGAAATCAGGAGTCTAAAGTCTTATGTAAGCCACCACTTTCTCAAAAAGGAAAGAGGAGCTGTTGAAACTGAATGGGGAAGGATATCTAGACATAGCCTGGTTAAAGACAGACGTAACTGTTACAAAATCCATAACTGTCCCTCTTAAGAATCAGCTCCACGTGCGTGAAGATCATACTGAAGATAAGACAAGCATGCCCTAAGGAACAAATTTCTGATGGTGCAGCTTGTTAGCATATTAGAAATAAACAATAATAATAAATAAATAATGATGTCATTGAACAGAATGGCCCAGAGAAGAGAGTTTTCAAATATTTTTATTGTATAAAATGCATGAGTTTTAGAGATTTATTTGACACCAATTCCAATTAATTTCTTGACTTTTGTGAGTTTATACATTTTATCAATTGCCATAACATGTGTATGTTATATGTCCATGTATATATGTGTAGGTATAACCCCCCTGTACGGGAACATAAAGAGGTGTGAGCCTAAACTTGAATGTTGTCATCTAATCACTCAACTAATGTCAGAGAGGACATCTGTCACTGAGCCAAGAGCTCTCTATTGCTACTACAGTTATTGGCCAGTGAGTCCCAAGAGTTATCTGTCTTCATTATCGCAGTGATATGTTTCCAGACACTAGACTATATAGCACAAAACTTGAGCATACATATGGAGGATATGGCTCTGGTCCTCATACTATCCATTAAGCATTACTATGCACTTAACACTTTATAGTCATGGAGACATTGCCCAACCCTTAGTTATAAAAACATATTTAGTGATAAATTAATTTTATTACTAACATTTTATATAAAAATAATAGCCTAATTGAAAAAAAATCTGTATTCATTTCCATTGAATGTGCTTGTGCTTTGTTGTTTTAGGTTACAGTTAGGATACTAAACTGCATTGTACTTCATATCAGTTAAATCTCATGATTTCTATCATGAGATTTTTCCCCTAACTCATAATCCTTTGAAAAATACTAGTTAGATCATTTACATAACATTGTCCTCATTGGGACATGTGTTTAAGACACAATGAGTGTGCCTTCTCATCCTAATGTATGAGAAGATACTTAATATCTATAGGACTCATCAGTGGTACTTATCACCACTTAAAGTGATCTTGGCAAGCTTTTCTTTTTGTAATGTCTTTGTATTGAGTCTATTAAGTAAGTTCAGGTCATTTTTATGGTGTGGCCTGGTTTATAACATTCCAAACTAAGTTTGAGACTCTTTATTGTGGGACTGTTAGAGGCTAAAGGATTAACTTGGTTTTCCTTGAAGATTTTGAGCCCTAATTTTGGTATTTATCAATCTTTCGTGATTTTTGAATATGATATTCGCTTGCTGGCATTTTACCTGGCTCATTCAGTTTATATTTATGAACCAAAATTCTTCTATAAGAATAGTGGCTTTATATTTGTGGCTTTATATTTGTGACTTTATGTTTGTGTGTGTGTGTGTGTGTGTGTGTGTGTGTGTGTGTGTGTTTAACCAAATTATTTATGTTAGTTTTAATTTTTGGATGAGCATATTTGAATTGATCACATTGTGCCAAAATCTCTGAATTTAAATTCTTTGATCATCCTTATTTTCTTTCATTTTTAAAGGATCTCTATTTTTGGTCTGATTTAAAATGCTGAGCTAACATTTATAGTCTTTCATCACTCACAGCATATTGTGCCATCTTCTGTTCATCACCATGGTTTCTGAAAAGGAATTTGCTGTTATTTCAATTGCTTTTCCTGTAGCCTAGGTGTCTTTTATCTGTAGATGCACAATTTTCCAGTGCTTCTTTTCTGTCAGTGGAATTTGAATCTCCTTTGCAATTTTACTTTCACCTCTACCTATTTTGCAATTCTCTCTGGATTATACTTTTCTCCAGGTTTCCATAATTTTCACATGTCATATATTGATGCCCATTATTTCTCTGTGTGCTTACTTTTACCTCATTGTTTTCTTCGCTTTTAGGTTCATGGTGGCCCTGGTGATATGATTACTGACAGCTACCTCTTCTATCTCTATTTATAGCTTAATTTTGAAAGTTTCTAGATTTCAAACATCATGTTGACAGACTGTTTCTTCCATTGTCTTAATCTGCTCGTTAGTGTATTCACTGTTTTTCTCTTCTGTATCATCTCGAATCTCAGGTCTGTATTCATTTGCTATTTCTCTCCCATCTATCCCAACTCTGAAGTGGACTTTGACCAATGTGTACCTAACATATTGTGTTCCCAAGGCCGGTATCCTTACACTTAAACTTTTGTACTTCTGAGAAGTCTTCTGTCTTCTATATTAGTAGGCAACACTTGAGAAAAATCTTCCTTAGTGTTCTCACTGGTTTGTCATGGTGGTGCCTGGTGGGCTTTTAGAAGCAAAAGATTCCAACCTAAGTCATTACTTCACAATTTATATCTGATTATCTGGGTCTCTCTCTCACTTTCTCCCTCTCCCTGTCTCCCTGTCCTTCCTCTCCCTGTCCACCTCTCCTTCTTTCATTACACCATTACACACATTTAGTCTTTACATGCTTCCGTTTTCTTTGTGAATCTATTACACAAGGACACTTTCAGGAATACATGTCCAACATAAACCAAGAATGAGAATCTAAAACTGACAGGACTTTTCCCCCTTTCTTTCAATTTCTAGGCAAGCAACCTTCTGTTTTCTGATAATTCAAAAAAAAAAGTTTAATGAACTTTTAATTAATGTATTCTTTATAAAAGACTTGTTCTAGAATTGAGAACATCATTCTTTCCCAATGTTTCAAATTCTGATTTGAAAGGTGAAAGTGATTACTGGTTCAAGTCTTAAGAACTGGACAACATTCTATTCCTACTCTTATAACAAGGAAAAAAAGAGTTACCAAGAAATTATGAAGTAAAAATCTAACGCTTATCAGTCTTCACCAATGATCTTCATATATCGTACCCCAAACACTTCATTAATGCTTTGTAAATAAATCAATCAGCTTAGTCAGTTTGTATTTTTCTACAATTTTAGCATTTGGATGATCAATTTTAAGGGAATCGTAGAGAAAAGACAAAGACAAAGTGTAAGAAAATAGTTTCTAAGCTACATAAAAATTTAATGTATGTATTTGAAAATGGTATTAAAGTTGATGAATTTTTCATAATGGATAAGTTAATAAGATGCAAGTTTAAGATTATTTGAATAATTATCATTTTGTATATTAATCAATTTATGTGAGCCTTATTTACAGTCACATTAATTATAATTAATACATTATAATTAATTTTACCAAGTCTTATTTTATAATAATGTGATATTTTATCATACCTTACAGTATCACGCTTCTCAAATCTAATGAGATATAAATCAGGAGACCCAAAATTGATTTGGTGAACACAAACAGCGTTATCTTTCTGAGCCATGTAGAATTGTTTTCTCTCTTTATCAAACACATTTTCCCTCAAATACAATATTGCAATTACAAGCCAAGCATGAAAATATCTGTGCATTGTAAGAGTGCCAATGAGTAATCTCCTGTTTGGGGCTATACACATTGCAATTCAGCTGTTCAATGCATGTTTACATAAGCTCGCATCTTCCCACTCAACAAAATTTCTAAAAGAGCACAGCTCAGTGAAAAATTGAAGAGGGTATGATGAGGGGAAAACAAGTCTATTCTTAACAAGCCACAATCAAATCATTGCATGAAGCGCCTTTCTTTCTTTATTCTGCATATGGTATGATAATCCTTCAGATGAAAGAAAACAATGAGAAATAAAAGTTGACAAATAATGTTACAATTCAAATTGAAACCTTAGCATCTTTTAAAAAAATAGATGCTGAGTCACAAAAAACAAAATGGTTATTAACAATGTTTTCTATTGATTCTGGGAAAAGTTTTGCCTTGAGGCATGGTTGACAGGAGAACTCTTTGCTATGCATTATACTCACTTCCATGCCTTAAAAAGCACAGTAGTTTCACAACAGGAACCATTTTGCCTATATTTTGAAATTGTTTAAGATTAAAGAAATGAGGTTGGATATAAGATATAAATACTGTAGAATAAAAATGCTGTGAATGTTACCAAGCCAGTCACTTTGATGAATAAGTTTGTATTTTTTGTCATTAATTGTCCATTTTTTATTTTTTAAATTTCAACACATGGGCAGACACAAGTCGTTACCACCTTGATTTCAGACAAACTGTGAATTATAGCTATGAGGAGAAGCACTTCATCCCTGATATTTTCTGTCATCTTAATTTTAATCCTAGATAGTTTTTTATTCCCTCCTCTAAATAACAAAGTTACACTTCTATTGTTTTCTAAATATTTGGAATTGGAAAATATGGGGCCTTTGCTTCTAAGATGAAGATAATTAATTAATTAGTTAATTATATTTTAATTGAACAAGACTTTTGGGATAAATATAAAAATTCAATGATGCATTTTTCTAAATTGAATCTATTATAGAAAGAAAAAAGAGATAAATAGATGGAGAAATTGAAGACAGGTAATTTAGGATACAGTATCAAAGGAAGAGGAATATCTTAGGCACCTATCTCAAATGTCTGTAAACATAACTTTTGAATTTTATCTTACCATTTAGATCAAATAACTACACATATGAAGTACTTACACCCACATTTTGTCATCAGCCTCTTTGGTACATGCAAATAATGGAACAACAGATTTCAAAGGTGATGCTGCTACTTAAGCAGAAACATGAATTTGTTTTTAAAACTTTATGTCAAATGTAAATTTTCTTTTTCTTCCTGCCTATCACATCACAAATGTGTTTTATAAATATTTCCATCCATGTAATATTTTGTAAGTAGGCAACATGCATAACAACATAGATCCACCCTCTTTATATATACCTATGTATGTATTATGCATGTATGTATGTATGTATGTGTGTGTATCTATCCATTCTTCTATCTATATCTATTATCTATATATTTATAAGTGAAAAAGTTAGAATTATATACACATATATGGAAATGTATCATTCATATTTTTTCAGTACTTCATTCAAAATAATTTGGGACTAATACTAAAATTTCCATTAATAAAGGCAGTTGGAATCACAGCTATTGAAGTCTTGAGTTATTGTTCAGTGGTTTCCTTTAGGTGCAAAATCATCTATCCTACTGGAAATATCATTAAGCCCAGGAAGTAAAAAACTTAAAAATATCTCCAGGAGGTCACTAAAATTAACCACAATCTCTACACCTCTTCTTCCCCATAGACTATGTAAACAATAACCACCACCGAGAGATTCTCTCAGAGACACTGAGCAGCCTAGAAGAAGCAGAGACCAGAAAGCTGTCTAGAAAAAGGCTCATAATGTCTTGAGCTGATTGCAGGATGAACACTGGATTTCTGTTTCTATTTTTCATAAGCTGCCATGTGCGCTGTAGTAGACTTTTGGTGATGCAGGTGGCTTCTAGTGGTTTCAGACCCTGTCAGTAAGTGATCCTAATTGCTTTAGTAACACTACCACATTTATGGGTTCATATTTTTGGATTTTGATTGTATTCATCCCTTGGACCACTATTGGTTCACTACATTGGGTGAGTAGAAATTTGTTAATATCTCTCATAACACCCAAGATGAATACATTTCAATGATTTGAAATAATACTTTGTTAAGAAAGCCAGTTATTTTAAAGAGTGGAAAGATCCTAAAACAGTAAATATGAAAGCTCAAGCACCTCAAACACTCTAGATGCTTTCCATTTGCTCTTTTGAGATACGATCTTATGAAGTTGAGAATAATATCAATCCTGGGGGAGTTTCTTTGCCTTATCATAAGACTGTTGTGATTATAGAAACTTTTTAAGCCCTGCCCAATAGAGCATTTACCCTAAACTCGATTCATGATAATTCTCATATTAATTTTCATCCACTTGTTCTTGGAGTTCCTCAATCTCTCATCCATGCCCCTAGTACCACTTTTATTTTACTTTGTATTCTATCATTCCAGATAGCTTATAGTTTCCTTATATTGGGGCTGAACGGCTGCTATAGCAAAACTTCCAGGATTCTGAGCTTGATTTGGTTCCCTGCCATGAGTGCCTTCTTATCATCCCCAGTAACATCCACCTCTCCTATTTCTTGAATTAGGATACTGTGATGTTTGAATTTTTCTTTTATTTCCTAATAATGAACTTAAAATTTCCTCTAGTTTGTGATGGTGCCTAGTGTCGATTGTAATATAATGTGAATTCGAATCAAGGGCAGCTGAGAGCATGTGAAGTAAATTACACTTTATGAAAGGTCTCTCTTACAATTTTATATAAAATAAACTGGAAGAGCTAAAAATAGATTTTGTTGTGAAGTGGTTAACACAATGTTATATTTAACCCTAAAAACAGAAACAAGAATGTGAGCCATGAGTAAGCATTGCTGATAACATAGTTTAAAAGGAACAGGTTTATCCCCTTCCGAAGATTATAAGCTACTTTGGAGATGTTGCTCATCTGGTTCAGTGAGAGGAAAAAAATGGGACTAGAGGAGGAACAATTATAAATTCCAGTTCACTCCTTTCATTTACTGTAACTCTGCTCTAGGGTTTAGAGTGGGTACAACTCTTGACTACTTATGATTGTCCACTGCAGGATATTTCCTTATGGTAATTTATTTATACTTCTTGACAATATATGTATTTAGGTTAATAAGTATCAAGAGTAATGGAAATTCTGTTATTCCTTGTTCTATTGTCTGAAACAATAAAATATGGTCCTATTTTGCATAAAAAATTGCCTTCAAGAACAACTCAAAGTATAGACTTTTGTACAATATGCTGTTCTGAGTTATGAAACAAAACTAAATTATTACAACAGAAATTGTATGTGAATTTAAAACTCTATGGTCTCTCTGGATTTCTTAAAAATACGTTCATTGTACAAGAAAAATTTCCAACTATCTGATATAAAAATCACGTGGTTTAAATAAAGTAATTCTTTTTTTATTAGATATTTTCTTTATTTACATTTCAAATATTCTCCCTTTACCTGGTTTCCTCTCCGAAATACCCACTATTCCTTCCCCCCTCCCCCTGCTCACCAATCCACACTCTTCTGCTTCCTGGCTCTGGCATTCCCCTACAATGGGGACATAGAGCCTTCACAGAACCAAGGGCCTCTCCTGCCATTGATGACTGACTAGGCCATCCTCTGCTACATATACTGCTGGAGCCACGAGTCCTACCAGGTGTACTCTTTGGTTGGTGGCTTAGTCCCTGGGAGCTTGAGGGTACTGGTTAATTCATATTATTCCTCCTAAGGTGCAGGAAATCTCTTCAGCTCCTTAGGTCCTTTCTCTAGCTCCTTCATTGAGGACCCCATAGATAGTTGTGAGCCTCTACTTCTGTATTAGTCAGACTCTGGCAAAGCATCTCAGGAGATAGCTATATAAGGCTACTGTCAGCCAGCACTTGCTGACATCCAAAACAGTGTCTAGGTTTGATGATTGTATATGGGAAGAATTCCCAAGTGGGACAATCTATGGATTGTCCTTCCTTCAGTTTCTGCTCCACGTTTTGTCTCTGCAACTCCTTCCATGGGTATTTTGTTCCCCTTTCTAAGAAGGATCCAAGTGTCCACACTGTGGTCTTCCTTCTTCTTGAGTATCTTGTGGTTTGTGGATTGTATCTTGGGTTGTATCTCGGATTGTATCCGAGTTTCTGGGTTAATATCTACTTATCAGCAAGTACATACCATGTGTGTTCTTTTGTGAATGGGTTATCTCATTCAGGATGATATTTTCCAGATCCATCCATTTCCCTAAGAATTTCATAAATTCATTGTTTTTAATAGCTGAGTAGTGTAATGTGTAATTCATTGGGTAAATGTACCACATTTCCTGTATCCATTCCTCTGTTGAGGAACATCTGGGTTCTTTACTGCTTCTGGCTATTATAAATAAGGCTGGTATGAATATAGTAGAGCATGTATCCTTATTACATGTTAAATCTGATCTTGATTTAACTTTGGTAATTTTATTATGAAGGGCTGTTGGATTTTGTCAAAGGCTTTCTCAGCATCTAATGAGATGATCATATTTTTTTTTGAGTTTGTTTATATACTTGATTACATTGATGGATTTCCATATATTGAACCATCCCTGAAACTCTAGGATGAAGCCTACTTAATCATGATGGATGATTGTTTTGATGTGTTCTTAGATTCAGTTTGCAAGAACTTTATTGAGTATTTTTGCATCGATATTCACAAGGGTAATTGATCTGAAATTTTTTTTCCTTGGTAGGTCTTTGTGTGGACTAGGTATCAGAGTAATTATGGTTTCATAGAATAAATTGGGTAGAGTGCATTCTGTTTCTATTTTGTGGAATAGTTTGAGGAGTATTGGTATTAGGTCTTCGTTGAAAGTCTATAAAACTTTGCACTAAACCCATCTGGTACTGGGCTTTTTTTGGTTGGGAGACTATTAACGACTGTTTATATTTCATTAGCAGATATGAAACTGTTTAGATTGTTTATCTGAAACTTGGTTTAACTTTGCTACCTGGTATCTGTGTAGAAAATTGTCCATTTCATCCAGGATTTCCTTCTTTGTTGACTATAGGCTTTTGTAGTAGGATCTGATGATTTTTTGAATTTACTGTTTCTGTTGTTATATCTCCCTTTTCATTTCCAATTTTTTAAATTAGGATACCATCTCTGTGCCCTCTAGTTAGTCTGCCTCAGGGTTTAACTATTTTGTTGATTTTCTCAAAGAACCAGCAACTGGTTTTTTTTTGATTCTTTGCATAATTCTTTTTGTTTACACTTGGTTTATTTCAGTCCTGAATTTGAATATTTCTTGCTGTCTACTCCTCTTGGGTGAGTTTGCTTCTTTTTGTTCTAGAGCTTTCAGATGTGCTGTCAAAATGCTAGTTTTTTTTTTTTTTTTTTAGGAACTCATAGCTATGAATTTTCCTCTTAGGAAGGCTTTCATTGTGTTCCAATGAAAGTTTGGGTATGCTGTAACTTCATTTTTATTAAACTCTAAAAATTTCATTCTTTCTTTCTTTCTTTCTTTCTTTATTTCTTCCTTGACCAAGTTACCATTGAGTAGAGTATTGTTCAGCTTCCACTTGTATGTGGGCATTCTCTTGTTTATATTGTTATTTAGGACCAGCCTTAGTCTGTGGTGATCTGGTAGGATGCATTGAATTATTTCAATCTTCTTGTATTTGTTGAGGTCTGTTTTTGACTGATTATATGGTCAATTTTGGAGAAGGCTCCATGAGGTGCTGAGAAAAAGGTATATTTTTTTTGTTTTAGGATAAAAAGTTCTATAGATATCTGTTAAATCCATTTGTTTCAAAACTTCTGTTTGTTTCACTGTGTCTCTGTTTAGTTTCTGTTTCTATGATATGTCCATTTCAGAGAATGGGGTGTCGAAGTCTCCCACTATTATTGTATGCAGTGTAATTTGTGCTTTGAACTTTGTTAAAGTATATTTTGTGAATGAGGATGCCTTTGCAATTGGAGGCATAGAGGTTCAGAATTGAGAGTTCATCTTTGTAGAGTTTACCTTTGATGAGTATGATGTGTCCCTCCTATCTTTTTTGATAACTTTAGATTGAAAGTGGATTTTATTTGATAATAGAATGGCTTCTCCAGCTTGTTTCTTGGGAGCATTTGCTTGGAAAATTGTTTTCCAGTCTTTTATTCTGAAGTAGTTTCTGTCTTTGTACTGAAGTGGGTTTGTTGTTTGTAGCAAAATGTTGTGTCCTGTTACATAACCAGTCTGTTAGTCTATGTCTTTTTATTGGGAATTGAGTCCATTGATATTAACAGATATTAAGGAAAAGTAATTGTTGCTTCCTGTTATTTTTGTTGTTAGAGTTGGAATTCTGTTCATGTGGCTATCTTCTTTTTGTTTTATTGGAAGATAACTTTCTTGTTTTTTTTTCTAGGATGTAGTTTCCCTGCTTGTGTTGGAGTTTTTCATTTATTATTCTTTGAAGGGCTGGATTTGTGGAAAGATGTTATGTAAATTTGGTTTTGTCTTGGAAAACCTTGCTTCTCCAACTATAGTAATTAGAGTTTTGATGAGTATAGTAGCTTGGCTGGCATTTGTGTTCTCTTAGGTTCTGTATGACATCAGCCCAGGATCTTCTGGCTTTCATAGTCTCTGGAGAGAAGTCTGGTGTAATCCTGGTAGGTCTGCCTTTATATGTGACTTGACCTTTTTCTTTTACTGCTTCTTTATATTCTTTCTATTTTTGTGCATTTGGTGTTTTGATTATTATGTGACAGGAGGAATTTCTTTTCTGGTCCAATCTCTTTGGGATTCTATAGGCTTCTATGTTCATGGACATCTCTTTAAGTTATAGAAGTTTACTTCTTTAATTTTGTTAAAGATATTTACTGGTCTTTTAAGTTGAAAATCTTCACCCTCTTCTATACCTATTATCCTTAGGTTTGGTCTTCTCATTTTGTCCTGGATTTCCTGTATGTTTTGCGTTTGGATCTTCTTGCAGTTTGTGTTTTCTTTTACTGTTGTGTCAGTGTTTTCTAAGGTATCTTCTGCACCTGAGAATCATAATGAGATATTATGATATTATGATATTATAATCATATGAGATCTTCTATCCCTTGTATTCTGTTGGTGATGCTTGCATCTATGGCTCCTGTCTTTTTTCCTAGGTATTCTATCTCCAGAGTTATCTCTCTTTGTGATTTCTAATTGTTTTTACTTCCATTTTTTAGTCTGGGGATGGTTTTGTTCCATTCCTCCACCTGTTTGGTTGTGCTTTCCTGTAATTCTTTAAGAGATTTTTGTGTTTCCTCTTTAAGGGCTTATACTTGTTTACTTGTGTTCTCCTGTAATTCTTTTTTTTTTTTTTGACAGATACACCCTTTATTTAGTCACAGTGGTAAATGGTAAAGTTCATTCTTCAGATTCTCCAGGCTTACGGATGTCATCAATCTTCAGAATCATCCTAACCATCTGTGTGGCAAAAGAGATCTGCTGCTTTTTGCCAATCAAGGTTTCTATGACATGCTGATATTGCATATCATTACTGCCCTTGTGCAAACTGTCAATCCCAAGGGCAGGGTTAGACTCCTTTACTTGTCTGGCTCGAACTTCAGTCATGGTCTGGATAGAATTCATGCCACTATTTTCTGAAAGGGCCATGGGGATGACCTCCAAGGCGTCTGCAAAAGCTCTCATGGCATACTGTTCCAAAGTTGGGCTCTTGTCTGCCTCTTTGCTGACTGCAGGATATTTCGGCTGCCCCTCCTCCATACACAACACGGTTGTCACGGATGAGGTTCCAGATGACACACAGGGCATCATGGAGGGATCGTTTTGCTTCTTCAATGATCATCTTGTTTCCTCCTCTAATAAAAATGGTCACAGCTCTGGAGTTCTTACACTTCTCGATAACCAGCATTTTGTCTTTTGTAGTGCCAAACGAGATCTCCTGCACTACACCAGCAAATCCCAGCTTCTCAGAGGTAAGCTCTGAGAACCGTGGGACAATCCGTCCTCCTGTTGCAATGGCGATCAGCTCAATCTCAGGTCCTCCTACCCAGCGAACTGCAGGCAGGCCATTCTGAAGAAGTAAATGATTGGCTTCATCGTCAAAGCCCCACTGGCAAATAGCTAGGTTAGCACCAGTTTCTTTGATCTGTTCAATCATCTCTTCAAACTTCTCCTTTTCGTACTTCTGCAGGGCTTTGTAGTCCTCCACAGACGTGACATCCAGCTTGTGCTTTGTCTTTGGTTTAGGTGGCTCAAATGGACACGTGAGAATTGCAATCTTAGCATCTACCACTTTTTTTGGCATCTGTGGGTGACTGAAGTCCTTATCGACGATCACACCCTTTATGAGTTTGGTGTCCTCCAGCCGCCCACCTACTTTGCCTTCCACTTTGATGAGCTCAAAGTCAACATCTCTCCGATCCATATCTGCCACTGTGAGGACAGCATTCACGGCAATCTCAGCCATTTGTCGGTGACAGTTGTTAATCACTTTGGAGCCCAGTGTGGTTTTTGCAGTCTGAATCAGAGGTTCAGGGTTGTTTATGTCAACAAGCACTTTATCACTGATCTTGTCCAGGTGCTGTATGGCAATTCGGGCAGCCTGTTCGTAGCCATCAGCAATTCTGATTGGGTGGATGCCTCGGTCCAGCAGTTGCTCAGCTTCTTCCAACAAGGCACCAGCCAAGACAACCACTCCTGAGGTCCCATCTCCAATTTCATCATCCTGGGATTTGGACAGTTCAACCATCAGCTTGGCAATCTGATGATCGACATCCATCATGCTTAGAATGGTGGCACCATCGTTTGTTACAGTCACATCACCATCCTTATCATCCATCATCTTGTCCAGCCCATTTGGTCCCAGTGATGTCCGCATTGTGTTTGCTACAGCTTTGGCAGCCATGATGTGAGACTTGAGGGCCTCAAGCCCCATGAGACGGGACTTGCGATCTTGGTCCTTGATAATGAGAAAGGGGCGCCCATACTCATCGAAGGCGAGGGTCCCCACGGACGCCATGGTGGACGAACTGGAACAAGCGCTCTCCAATAACCAGCGGGGACCACTTCTCCTGTAATTCTTTAAGGGATTTTTGTGTTTCCTCTTTAAGAGCTTATACCTACTTACCTATGTTCTTCTGTATTTCTTTAAGGGAGTTATTTATGTTCTTCTTAAATTCCTCTATCAGCATCATGAGATATGATTTTATACCTGAATCTTGCTTATTTGGTGTGTTGGGGTTTCCATCACTTGATGTGGTGAGTGTACTGGTTTCTGATGATGCCAAGTTGTCTTGGTTTCTGTTGGCAAGATTCTTGTGTTTACCTTTCACCATCTGGTAATCTCTGGTGTTAGATGCTCTTGCTGTCTCTGGCTGGAGCTTTTTCCTCCTCTGGGTCTGTAAGTCTGTGTCAGCACTCCTGGGAGATCAGTTCTCTCCTGGTAAGACCCATGCACAGAGGGCTAAGGATCAGATGTTCCACCTGGGTGCAGATGGATGCAGGAAGGACCCTTTCCCAGCTACTCTGCTGCTCTGTGGCCTGTGCTTCCTGTCTGGTCTCACCTTAGAAAGTCACCACATAAAAAATGGTGATGTCACGTGAGTCCTGGTGTCAGAGCCCTCCCAAATAAAGCAATTCTAAGCAACACTCTGAAATGGGTAGCAGTGGTATATTCATTCAAAATACCTGAGTTATTTAGATGTTAACATTCACACTCTAAATAATTGACCATGAATGGTGAGCAAGAATAAAGACAAAAGGAGTCTAAAAAAACCATCATTCATACTTTTCAGAAAAACAATTATACATCTATACTCTTCATTCAAAATTATTTGAAAAATATCTTTGTGTGAACAGGAAAAATGCAGTAAGTTACTTCCACATAGTAAAGACTTGATAGATCATCAGAGTAACCAGAGTTGATTTGTCATAATTGAGATTTTTCTAACTATAGTTTATGACATGAAAGAAATAAAAACATAGCCAGGCGGTGGTGGCGCACCCCTTTAATCCCAGCACTTGGGAGGTAGAGGCAGGTGGATTTCTGAGTTCGAGGTCAGCCTGGTCTCCAGAGTGAGTTCCAGGACAGCCAGGGCTACACAGAGAAACCTTGTCTCGAAAAAAAAAAAAATATTTAATGAAGATCTTTAAAGCCTGCAGATGAGTTAAAATAATTTTCAAATGATTTTCTTCTGCATTCTCTCCTCTACCTTTTTCTCAATGTCCCAAGTTTTATAACACCACAAATTCATACGTGGTGCAAAGACACATCAACTTTCTTACTTGTATCAAGTTCACTTGATACTCTGGCTTCCCACCTTCTCAATGGCATTTTTCCACAGCTTAATACACTACTTTTTTATTTGTTTATCTGCCCTTTACTTGACATAACAGTGTTTGGCAACCTCAGGTCAAAAGCATCCTGCTGGCAGTTGAAACATTTTCAGATTGCTATTGAACTTCATTTTTCCTGCTTTTGTACAGTTTCCTCCCTCAATATCAGGAGGTATGTCAAGTATGGCTAGATATAAGTTTGTATGCTCACTACTCAATATACTTACTCTCAACTTCTTGTTCATTTTTTCCAAGTTATGTACATTTAATTCTAATCCATTGTTTCATTTCATTGACATGTTATAACACCATTAATTATGGATTAAATTTTTATGTGTGTGAATGAATGTGTACATATTCTATATGTTATTTTAAGATAAGCTTTTATTAATGATTAGTGTATATTGCAATATACACTATTATATTAACTTTTTAATACCAAAAATTAGAAAAGAATTTATGCTTAGGGAACATATAATTTTTCTTTGTTACTAAAATATCTCAAAATGGCTCCATTTTTAATATTCATTTATGTTTAGCCAAATACTCTTCTACTCAGTAAAATGTATCAAATTTAATGACTAATACCTGACTGTGAAACACTACTAAAATTAAACTAAATGTATATTTTAACACTTTGTTCACAGCTACATATTTTGTATTAAAAATTCATAGTTCTGTTAGGGTAGTCTATTTCAAACCTATTTACATCAAAAATCATTTTGCTAGTAATAACTCAAGATAGGAAGAATAATGACCCTCCAGAGATATCTGTATCTATAGGATCTGTTGGTTGGCCATGCAATTTGGCAAAGAGGAATTAGCATTGTAATTGAACAATCTCTTAACTAGGTGATCATTTCAAAAAGGAAGTTGTGCTTGAATTGTTCTAGTTGGCCTAATACAATTTCATTTTTCCTTTAAAGTACAAGAGTGAGGGAAAAGAACAGAGAATCAGTATCAGGATGAGGTTGTGAGTATGCATAGCTGTTAACTTTAAAGTTGGAGGGAAAAATCTCAAGCTGGCAAGAAGGCAGTGTGCACAGGCTTAAAAGAATCATTCATTCTAAGACTTCGAGAAAAGAATAATGCAGCTTGCTCAAAACCTGATTCAAGGACAATGAGAATTCTATCAGGAGTTGTAAGATCGGTTTAATAGTATTTCAACCCAATAGTGGAGGGAATTTCTTATAGCTGTGCTATAAAGATAAAATGAATACATATAAACCATAAAAGCTCAAAGTCTAAACTTTCCAGCAGCATTCTTTTGTGTATAATTCAATTTTACAGTATATCAATTTTCTGAACTAACCTCATATCACCTGGCCATATCCCATTGATGTGTTGCTTCAGCTCTTTCCATGAGAAAAAAATAGTTGTAAGATATAAACAGACATGGTCTCTGAAAAAGCTTGTTAATAATTCCAAGGAAAACTGTATCCACTTTTTACTGATTTTTGTCTCACAAAATAATGAACAGGAGACACAAATACATACAGTGTATGGTAAAGCTACAGCATTACTCCCTGCTGGTGAAGCCATCTCCAGCTGCAATGAGTCTATTCCATTGTGATGAGGCATTGGCTGACATTTAAGGCTGAATAAACCTTTGCAATGACGTTCTCAAAAGCATTTCCTTAGTCACCACACCTTGAAAAGTGCATTGTCTATCTTGGAGGACCATTCAGGATATTTTTGTCATATAACATGAAAAATAATCAATAACTACTTATTAAAATATATTTAATTATCACTCTGAGTTTTTACAGTAAGAATGAACAACAAATTAAATTGTATATATTTTTATTTTAGAAACCTATTCAAACATGCATAAATGTACATAAGCATTTATATATGGATGTGTATGTGAAGGATAAACATATCTATATTTATCTGTCTATCTATCTATAGATAGATAGATAGATAGATAGATAGATAGATAGATAGGTAGGTAGATAGATAGATAGATATGGGGGAGAGAGTAAGACAGGAAAATGACATCGATAAATTATTTTAAAAGTTTTGTTTTAATTTACTACACATTGAATTGAATAGATATATAATACAAACTATGGTTTATAATTTTCTAGGTTTTGGGAATTTTGTAAAATTTTTTCAAATTACTCAGTACAACCAGAACTGAAATTAATGTAAGCAATGCAAAAATATAAAGTTGACTAACTCCTTGTGATTATTGTAATTATGAAATATTATTTTGCAAAGTACAGATAAGATATTTTTGATAATTTTATTTTCATGCACCTACTTTATGAGAGACTAAGCTTTTTTTCAGTTTAATTCGATTCCATAATATTTTCTGAAATTTTATCATAGTTTTATAAAGGCACATTCAAGATCTGTTTAATTATAATTAACAGGTTAAACTTAATCATATAAACTCCCTAGATATAGAGTGGGAAAACATTTTAATTTAGTATAGTACTATGTAGAAAGAAAAAACCCAGAGACTATGGAGAAAATATTACACACTTCTTTGTTTACATTTATTGTTAATGTTGAAATCATGTTAGATTTTAATGCTAACAGCAAATAAAATAGTTGTGACCAAATGTGGTCTTAATTAATCGTCTCTGTTTTCTACAGTTTTTAGATACCTTTTATAATTGTCTGTGTTTCTTCCTTAAAACTATGGGTTTTTGTTTGTTTGTTTTTTCCATTTTGGGATGTATTTGAATTCAAAACCATGTTTATCAGTAATATGAAAGAAGAATCTATCTTTGAAAACATTTATAATATATTATTGAAAAACACATTAAATTTGTAGTTCATTTTCAAATTATTTCTCTTACTGCATTCATTTGATTCAAAAAAATTTCTATTGAATTATAAGGGTTTATATGAATTGTTGGAAGTTTCAGAGAAGAAAAATTAGGGGAATTACTGAATCAATAAAGTATTGGGGAAAGGGAGAAAAACTGTACTGGGAACTTTCACCGGAGACTTCAAAACTGTAATGGTCTTACTCTAACTAGGAAGTTACTACTCCATCTTTGATAAGCCTCCACCAAGTGCCCCACACTAGAGCTTCCGATCCTGTGCACATCATTGTATAAAAGCCATCATTGGTTGAATTTCTATCTACAAGTTATAGGTCTTTCTAGACAGTACCATACTTGTGATATTGGAATCTCATCACAATTTTTTAATGATAAACTGTAGAAAGGGAAGGAAATTCTAGAAAACACATTGCAAAATGATGAAATGATATTGGAAAAAATCTTTATGGCAGGAAGACCAAAGAAAGTATGAAAGAGGGTCTCAAAAGATGGATTAGTGAATAAATCAATTGCTCATTGATCATAAGAACCTGAAGTCACTTTAAAGTAGTCACTTAAAGCTGGATGTGACTATATATATATATATATATATTATATAAAAATATATATAAAATATATATATATATATATACACACATACATACATATATATAAATGTATATATGTATATACATATATACATTTATATATATACATAAATATGTGTATATATATGCATACATATATATGTATATGTGCATTTATTTATAGATGTATAAATGAAAGAATTTAATCTCAGTGCTGTGGATAAATACAAGAGAACTTGTGACTTTCTGTCCAGTTAGTCGAACCAAAATTGCATGATCCAGATTTAATGAGACCTTTGCTCATAAAATAAGAAGGAACCTAACAGTCTCGACTTCATCCTTTGTTGAGCCTCTACAAATTTGCATTAGTATAGCTGCACAAAGACTAGTGTCCTTGTACACACACATGCATATGAGCACAAAACATACAAACAAATGAACATGTACACACAGAGAGACAAGTAATGAATAGCTACTTCAAATAAATCCAAAATACATGCCATGTATGCCACATGTGCCACTTCTGATATATAAGAGATAAGATTTTTAATTTATTTTAATTAAGGTGTGTGTGTATATTTGTATTTGAAGAAGTGATGGAAAGACATCTGTCATTCTTCCTTCAACAAGTACACACACATAGAGTACCCTTTTAGTAACATGTTTATATATATATATATATCATACATGCACACACACACACACACAATTAAGTAAATAAGAGAAAAATAAATAGAGCAAAGGGAATCAAGGATGAGAAAAATGAGCTGGTGAATGTCTGTGGTTTAATGCCTCAGATTGTTTACGATAGAATCAGGAAAGTTACATGGATCTGAGCATTTGGGGAAATAAGTTTTAAAGGTATTGTTGGAAAAAATATTCTGGGATGATGGAATAGCTATTGCAAAATCACTGAGAAATATTCTTGGCTAACTCACAGTGTAATAAAGGCCAAGGTAGATGGAGAAGGTGAGCAGAAGTGAAATCAGAAGGAAATGAGGTCAGATTGGTAACCATGAACCAGAACTTTATGGGTCTGTAGACGGGCTTAAGAACTTTGACTTTTATTAAATTAAATATGAAATCATTGCAAGATAAGGACTAGGGACCCTATTAACAAAACACTGCAGTAATATAGAAATGTGAAGGTCGAGAAAGGACTTAGACTGAACCAAAATGAATATTTTTCAGATTCTAAACAAATATTTTGAAGAAAAGAATTTCTAAAATTGAAATGAGGATGTAGAAGATAAAACAGTAAAGAGGGACTTCAAAAATCTCTCTTTTGAACAAATAGAAAACTGGATGGGGCAGAAATTAAACAGGCAATAACTCAATGGAAATTGAAGGCTTAAGGTTGTGAATCTGTGGTCATGAGACGATAGTGTGGCTATTTCATATATAAAGGTAGGTCAGAATCTATGTCCTGGAACATCCCAACATTTAACGGGGAAACAGACAGACTTTAGAGACTTATAAATGCAGAACGATAAATTATGAGGTTTTTCTTTTAAAAATTGATGAAAATGAGAAAATATTAACATTGTCCTTGAATTCAAACCAAATGTTGTGATGATGAGACAGCAACCTCTAGTCACATATGAGGGAGCTAGTTTACATTCTCAGGCCCCTGTGAATGTCAGGATTGATTCTGCCCAATAATATGGAATATCTATCTGGTTTGATGTAGAAGGTTTTTAAGAGGCCTTATATCTTAATGTTGTACTATATCCTGACAATAAATTCTTGGAAAGGGGAAATCTTTCCCTTCTATCATGTACTCACTGATTGGAGTACTTATTGACCCCAACCAGACTCCAAAGGATAGTGCTAGATAGTTCCAATGTTCCTAGTTAGCATAAGGTCACAAAACAAACAAAAGTCATAGTCAAGAGTCTTACAAAGAAAGTGACAGTGATCAGGCCAAAAAGGAATGGGAGATGTGAGGGGAATGGAAGTTTTGACAACGAGGGAAAAGTAAGAAAAAATAAGTGTGTGTGTGTGTGTGTGTGTGTGTGTGTGTGTGTGTGTGTGT
>JADRCC010566729.1:0-14747 GCA_019843855.1 Hylomyscus alleni
TTCCTAGAGTATCAACGAACTGGTTTCCTGGGGTCACAGGATACTATTCATCCACAGAAGTGTTTTAAGCACATTAGTAAGTTTGCATTAAAAATACTTACCAACCTTACAAAATTTAAACAAGTAGTATACTGTATGTCAACTTCTAAAACCCAAATTTCAAAATTCTAATTCAAATATTAAATACATTATAGTGAAACAAAAACTTTGGAAATTCAATTTCTAGGGTCTGAACTACAATTAGAATCTGAAGTGAATGCCTACTGCCCTTATTTTTCCTACAAAATATTATTTATTTGGTTTTTACAATACTTTTTTTTTCTCTTTTAAATTTGGCTGTTTGGGGGGTTTTTGGGAGCCTTATAAAAATATACAATCTTTACAAGCAAATATTAAGAGTTTTCCAGGGAGTTAAAGAGATGACCCAGAGTTATGAACAATGGCTATTCTTCCAGAGGTCCCAAGTTCAATTTCCAGCAACCACAGTGGCTCATAACCAACCGTCTGTAATGAGATGTTTTCCTCTTCTGGTGTGCACGAAGGCGGGGCACTCATACAAAAAAGGTATAAATTTTATACCTAAGGTTTTTAGATGCTGGCTAGGTGGATAAAGAAAAGCAGTTAAGAGCACTGAAATGCAGCAGAGGACCCGGGTTTGACTCCGAGTACCTACACTTTGGCCCACAACTGTGAACTCCAGTCTCAGGGCATCCAATACACTCATTCTGGCCTCCTTGGGATTAGGCATGCATGTGGCACACATACATACATGCAGGTAAGATACCCATACACATAAAACAAAAATACAATTTTTTTCCCAGGGCCTAAAATGACTGAGGCTAGAGTGCTTTTCACATACGCCCCGAGTTTGACCCCCTAGAACCTATGTGTAAGAGACCAACACAATGTTGCCCTCTGACATCTACTATAGCCATAGAGCACATGGATATTTTCTTTCCTGAAAAGCTTTCTAGTGCAAACCAGTATGGTGGAACTGATATGTAATCCTAGTACTTGGGAGGCAGAGGCAGGCAAAGCAGATCATCTTGAGCTATGACAACTTCAAGGGCAGCCTGGGCTAAATAAAGCTGTCTCAAAAAATAAAAATGGCCAGGTGGTGTTGGTGTACGCCTTTAATCCCAGCACTTGGGAGGCAGAGACAGGAAGATTTCTGAGTTTAAGACCAGCCTGGTTTACAGAGTGAGTTTCCAGAACAGCCAGGGCTACACAGATAAAACCCTGTCTCGAAAAAACAAAAAAAGAATTCTAGGACTTCCTAATGGAAGCACTGGTTAAGAACTAGTTTTTGCTGTTGTTTCGTTTTTTTTTTCTTATTAGTGCACATGTACAGGATTAGGTGTTTTATGTGCATGCCTGAAAAGGTCAGGAGACAACACTGTAGGGCTGCATTCAGGCTGCCATGCTTGTGTAGCAAGCAACTTAACATACTTAGTCATCTTGCTGGTCCCAAGGATTCTTTTCTATAAAATATGTGACACATTCCAACTTATCTAACATGTTGTTTTAAATATATTAAAAATCACATTCACTATTTTAAAGGTCAAAGTTGTAAGGCAGTTGACTTTGTAATACGGACACCTCCTTTTAAAGCATTGAGTGCTGTCTTTAAGGCACACTAGACATGCAGCTGGGCAGATTAATTGCACTTGTATATACATAAAATGTAAATTCTAGCCGTTTTTTAAAAAAAAACTGACAAAACTGACAAAACTACTGAAGGGTGTACATTGAAAAACAGTCCTGTCCACTAATACACACTTTACAACTAAGAACTTGGCTTCAAAACAATTCAAGTACTTCTTCCAAAATTAGGTTAGGCCAGCCAGCCTAATTTGGTAACCCCAGGTCCAACATTCAAATATAAAAACAGAAGTACTTACAACCACTACACTAGAAGTCAAATATCTTCACCTGTTAAGCAAAAACTTTCAAATCCACAAACACACTTTTCAAGACCATCAATTCAATGCGTTTAGTCTCTACAATATGCTTGGGAACTCTTGTTTCAAAATGTTTTGAGCTGGGCAGTGGTGGCACACTCCTTTAATCTCCAGCATTTGAGAGGCAGAGGCAGGGGGATTTCCAGCCTTGCCTATAAGAGTGAGATCCAGTTCCGCCAGGGTTATGCAGAGAAACCCTGTCTTGAAAAACCAAGTTTTGAAACTTACTGTCAATTTTCAATTACCAAAAAGCATCCTGGCACTGGGAATAAGTCAGGGAAGTGCTTACCTTACCACATTAGCACGAGGACTCAAGTCTGAGTCTCCAAAACCCATAGAAAAAGTAAAACCAGAGGCTACATCCAGTATTACTGCTAAGAGACATTCTTTATCCACCAATGTTGTACATGTATGAAAATGGTGTGCTGTATAATTTAACACACCCCATACTTTGTATTGTAGAATACAATAATGTAAATCCTAAAAGCACCACAATTTTAGCATAATAAAAGAAAGTACAAAGAGTTCCTATATAGACTAAAAATAAGTGAGGTGTGGTGGTCCTGGCACCACGGAGGTAAAAATCCTCCCCTACCCCCAGGAGGGGAGGATCCCTGAGGGTTAGCAGGCCAGCTAGTCTAACCTAATTGGGGAGCCCCAGGTCCCAGCAAGAAACCTTGCCAAAAAAGAGGGGGTGAAGGGAGCTGTAGGGGAACTTTCTGACTCAGTATTTGGTTCGAGCAACCTCTATTTATAATCTTAATAGAAAACAATTTTAAACAGTTCTTTTTACATTCTAAATTTAAGGCTATGATTACTGCTTGTGCCTAGAGTTGACCTATGGCACTATTAAGTTGCAACTGAGTGTCAAGCTTGGCCTAGATACAGACATGCAAGTCTCACTTATACTGTATGCACAAGGAGAGAAGTATTCTACTGCCTTTTCCTACTCCCCCCTTCCTCTAGAACCATTTCAGACACACAGATTCAAAACAACCTCCTGAATAGCTTCCACTTGCCATGATTACCACAGCTTGTCTATATTATCATTTTCAGAAGTACTTATGTAAATTCAGAACTCTCATAAATCAAAATACTTTGCAGAGATTTGAAAAGGGAAACAAAGAGTGGTGTGCAAAACAGTGTTGATAAAACTGATACAAATCAATGTAAGCTAAGAAATTAGACTTTTTCAAGCTATATTTTTCAAGTTTCAAGTTATATTTAATAAATTCATTTTAAGTGAAAAATTAATTGCCAGCACCTCTATACACCTCTTTTTAAGTAAATATATTTATTTACAATCCCAGCATCTGAAATCAAGAGTCTAAAAATAAAAGTCTAAAGTAAAGAAAAATAAGCCAGACTTTCTTATCCATACCATTGCAGTATTTTAGATGCATCGGACTACAACAAACTCAAAAGAAAAAAAAAATAGTGTTTTATTAACTACCACACTGTTATAATACACTTTAAACGTACAATAAGGTAGCCTTTAAATCTGAGGTGGTCTTAAAGATAACAAATGAACAGAATTCAACTTCCTGAAATAGATGAACTGCTGCAGTTGTAGGTACATGTAGGAAAAGTGTAGAGCTCTTACAAGACCAGCAATGTAATTTTATTTTGTACATTTTTAATTGAAAATATAAACAATAATTAAAAATAAAAAGAAAATACAGCATAATAAAAAACATACATTTCTCAATTAAATGTACTGGATACATATAAATTTTAAGGGAAGAAGCAAAAAAAGGAAAATGGTTGATATTTAAGTGCAGACTACCTAGATTAAAAAAAACTTAAAAAAATATCATAAAGCTTCTAGCTTCTATGACTAATATCCATATGGTTGGAGTATCGTCACTGTGGAAGTGATTTTGTTATGTTTGCATATGTTATACTTTATTGGTAATTTACAACGATGGCTTTTAAGGCCCTGGCAGACATATTTTTTGGAAACAAGATTGGATTTAAAAAAAAAAAAAAAAAAAGACGAAAGAAAGAAAGATAGAAATCTCTGCTAAAACGCAATACACCTTATTATTTTTTGGTCCTCCAAACTTCAGGAAAAGGGGTAATTCACTAGAACATTTTACCACCCAAATGCTTCAACCTACACATTTTAAACTTTTTAAAAACATCGGTTATATTGCCCAACTTCATTATTGAAAGAATATTAACAAGACATTATTTTGGCAAATTAAATCTTAAACATGGCTTTTCAATAGGATTTAAAAGGTGACTATCCCTAAACGTCCATGTTAAAATGTAGTTTTCAAAATCTTACAAGAGTAATGCTTAAAATATTGTACAGTTAACCTAATTAAAATAATTAGCTTCAAAATGACAAATTGATAAGCTAAGTAAAGCCTACACTATGTAACATTTGCTTGGAAACTTGATTTGTCAGTTATGCATAATAAAAATTCCAGTCATCAAGAAAATTACAAAAATTTATAACATGATTTCTTTCACCCACCAACTTTTTATCTTACAATAGATAAATACCAACAGTTTCTCATTTTTACACTAAACCACACAGGATTGATGCATTTGGTTAGACTACCATTCGCATTGTTAAATTCAATTTTCTCTTTATATAACTTGGTAAAATTTCATTTCTTCTAGATTCCAAAAGTACCTACAAAACCCATGCAAATTTTACCATTTTTAATATACTATGGAATATCATACAAAGTAAGGCATTTCAGTGTCATGTATAACCAAGTTACTGTCAATCCAAAAATTTTTGCACATCAATAAAAAGATATCTAAGAACTTAGGAACAATATTCTTCTCACTACTGTATAAAAATAACCACAATGAATAAGTATTTGTGTAATATTTACTCCATTGTCTCATTTCCAGAAACTGTGACAAGCTGTAAAGGTATTTCAGTGTTGGTAAGGATGTCCTGATTGCTGCTGGCAGAAGTATTGACAGTTCCTATCCCTGACACAGACCCCTGTTGAATATTTGCAAGGATAAGTGTTGTTCCTCCTGCAGTAATCAAGGTATCATCTCTTCCCGCTTCCACAGATGCCAGCACTGTACTGCTAGAGTGAATGACTTTTTTATTTTGATGTGTTTTAATATGTTTGGCAAGGTGGTCACTTCTCATAAAGCGTTTTGAACATTCTGGACAAACAAACTTCTTCTCACCTGTAAAGGAAAGTGATTAAACTGCTTAGTTTTAAAATTCCACTTTTACAGATTAATGTAGTCTCTCCTAAAACAATGGGTCTATTAAAACTGTACTGGTTTCATGAGCTGCCCCTGTAAGAGTTCCCTTGTAAAAATAACTCTTCTCAAAATATTTGTCATTTTTATGGTTTGATGAAAACATACTGTATGATGGAGAGTTTAATATTCAAACAAGATTTTAATACTCCGTGCTAAGAATCTGAACTGAAATCTGTTAAATACTTGCTAAAACCACCATCTGTGTATAAATACACCATAAGTGTATTTAAAGTCTAAACTGTGTTCTTTTAATAAACATTAATATGTCATATCATATTAAACCTTTGGTAATTATGAATTCAAATAAAAATCAGAATAGTTGTAGATTAAAGCAAAGACAGACTGAGTATTCAATGAGATTAAATTCAAGAATAATGAAGATAGTTAGCTATTTCAGCTGGGCATCAAGGGCAAACTAACATAGCAAAGTTATTGCTTATTAAAATATTCATGTTAACAAATGCTACCCCTAGCTTATTTTCCAGCTTAAATAAATCCTCAAAACCAAGAGCACACAAGACACTGAACCTCAATTATGTTCAAGAGTACTCATAGAAGAAAACTCTAACAGCCAACCTAGCAGACTCTCTCCAAGCGATAAGACAGTAAGTCTAAAAAGCATTTTCTTTTCTCTTCAGATTGCCTATGTGAAAGAGTAAAACTTGCAGGTAACTGAACTGTTCAAATTTCTTCTACCTAATTCATATGGATTTCTATGTCTCAGTCCTACTTAACAAGTAAGGATCATGTAAAAATGCTTATCTTTCCTATGTCACCACTATGACACTCACTTCCAGAAATATACCACCATTTTTCTAAGGAAGTATTTCCTAAAGTCTCTTTTGAGAGACTCAATCAGAAGAGATGTCCTACCACACACTGTCAGGAAATGCTAACACATTACACCCCTAACCACAGTGGCTTACCACTGTGTTTACTGAGCACTCAATATCAAAGTTTTAAGGGGCGCTATCTTAAAGGTTCAAGTTCTCTCTTTAATCTATACCCAACTGAGTGATAAAATGACTCATTTATTTGATCACACTTTTTTTCTCCATATACATTATTCTTTTTCATAACCTACTGAGGAAGTACCATGGGGAAACTTCTGTTGGGAGACATTTTAGGGTCTACACTCCAACCACTCAATGTTCTCTCCTGAGCATATTCAGCACAAATGTAACAGAAAATCTTGCTACTGGTATACTCTTTTGATAGTTTCAAAGAGGTTAATTAATCTCCTCTTCTCTCTTTATAATAACAAGAAACAGAACTAAGTCAAGCAGAGGTCCTAATGTGCACATGCTGCCTCACACTTCAAGGTCACCTTGTATGATGTTTAAAGGCGACTAATAGTTGTGAAGCAGAGACAACTTATTTGCTTAACCTAATAGAAAACTGAAAGGAGTCTAAATGGATCAGACTTCAAAATCCATGCTGTTCCCTTGGCCGTGCTCCTTCTAAAGCACTTTCTCATAGTGTCAATTTTCAATTCTTTAACACTACATACAGACTGATGGGCACTTTGATCATTTAATATTAGAAGAAACAACACTGTATTATGTTAGACTTAGGTTTGATCAGTCTTATACCCATCTCATACAATCATCATGACACTGTAAGAAAGAAAAATGTGCCAACAAAATGCCTTTTATTCACAGAGTATGTTTTCCACAGAAAAAAATGATATGTCAGAATTTAGCAGAAGAAAAGATTCTATTTGCTAGCATAAGAAACAGCAGATAATGTAAAATTTGTCAATAAACAGTGCAAATATGCTTTAAGACATTCAACAGTCAATGAAAGTTAACCCAAGTCTACATAAACTAGAAAACTGTTTCACAAGAAAATACACACTGGTTTGTTCTTTAAAATTTAGTTACAAAAGAGTGAAATTTTGATATTATTAATCCCATTTTAAAGATCTGATTAAGTAAAGTATACTAAAAAAGCTTCTAGTATATTCTATAGCCTACACTTCATTGTCTGTTAAAACTCTTAGAGACTAGGGATGTAACTCGATGTTCTTAGTATACACACGAGTTCAATTCCTAACCAAAAAGGAGGAAGGAAAGGAGAAAACATAAAAATATTATTAACCTGTATGTGTTCTTCTGTGCCTCTGTAATTCATCACTCCGTGTAAATCTTTTACCACAGAACATCCAGTTACAAATAAAAGGGCGCTCCCCAGAATGCCAGCGCAGATGTGCTCTCAGATGTGAGGTCTTCCCATAGACTTTACCACATCCTGGGATATGACAAATGTGTTGCTTCTTTTTCCCAAGATTGGTACCTCTAAAAAAGCACACAGAATAATATACATTTATATCAAAGCATTCAAAACCATGCGTGTCATATAGCTTCTTGAATTTCAAACAAATATTATCATCAACATCAGAAACTAAAACCATTTTAGTCTATTTAAGTGAAAATTAATGTTTTTTAACATACAAATTTAATATATTAATTTTATCCCAGAACTGATTGTTATCTGCTATAGCTATATTCAATAATAATATAACTAAAAGAACAATTCATATACAAAGAATGCATAATAAAGCTATTAACTATCCCATCAGAATCGTTCGCAAATACTATGCACAGAACCAGTTCAAGTAATAGTACAGGAAACTAGTTTTATTCAAAGTCATGATGTCAGATATAATTTTTATAATTTATTATCCAAAGAATAATGTACAAAAACTCGTCACAGGTACAATTAGAAGGTAGATAGACAGCTTAAGCAGGTTTTTAAATTAACATGATTTAAGAATATATAAGTACTCAGACAGTCACACCCTGACATACACTGATTTGGAGATTCACATTTTTAAAAATTAGCTAAAGCTAAGTTAACTTTCCTAGTATCCCGCACAGCAAATACAAATCAAAATTCTCTTTACTGTTAAAATCTTCCCCCCAGAAACCATGCAGACACCCAAAATTATTCACAAGAGATATAACAAAATATCATTTTCTCCACAGTGCATAAGTTTACATTCCACTTATGTATTTGATACAAAGGACAGTTTGGGAGATGTTCTTAGATGAGTGAACAGAGGCATCTTAATCTTAGTTTAAGCAAGAAGAAACTTTTTTGAATCCAGAAACTGTATTTCAATAGCATTAAACACTAACACAAACATTTCTTGAAAACAAAAACTGGATTGTTACTAATTATCCTTTTTAAAGCATGACTTTTTGGACATAATTATCAAAGCTACACTGCACAAACAATGTATCTCTAAGATTTAAACAAAAAGGAAACTAAAGGTACCTTTAACCCCTCCCCCAACTCCCCTCCTCCCTCAACTTAGTCTAGTGTAGCCTGTAAACCTTCCATAGCTACTAAATCCTCCTCAACACAATATACCTATTGTTTTTCAAACTTCACTGGAAAATGCATATTCCCCCACATTTATATTTTAATGTACTCACACTCAGTAGCATGTGAAATTGCCATAGGACAAACAGTGCTAAACGGTGCAGTGCTGGCTGTTAGGTGCCATAGGTGTTCTGAACAGGGAGACATCAATGTGGGCTCCAGTAGTTAGAGAAGGCTTCGTGGAGGAGGTGGGTAGGATTTAGATAGAAAGGAGGGAAGGCATTCCAGGCAGAGGAATAGCATAAGTAAAGACAAGGAGGAATCATGCTGTTGTCTCAAGGGCATGGATGTCATAATCTAACACATTCTAGTTCCTGCTCCAGTCCACCCCCGATTTCTAAGTCTCTTTAAAGAGCTGAGTTGAGAAAAACAGTTTTTTCTGGCTTATTTTCAATGCTCAAGTCTTTCCATTAGTTTACTTTTTAAATTTTGCTTTACTCTTTAGTAGACCTAAGAGAAAGAACAATGTCTTTATTGGTATAAATATTGCGTTCACCATAGCAATTTCACAGGAAACCCAACTCAGTTCACTCATGACTTCACATCCCTCTGCTAGGGCTACCACTTGGGTAAAATATTGTGATGTTATAAACTCAAAGGTATAATTTCACAAACTTAGCAAAATTTAGCCTGTGAGCACCAATAAAATACAAGGCTGACAAATGAACAGCAACAAACATGAGTTCTCAAAGGACTGAGAAAAACGGTAAGGAACTTGTTTTTTCTGTTGAATTGTATGCCAAACGAAGATTAATCATTAAAAATGGGACATGCATCTAAGGAAAAAAAAAATCAAGTTGCATACTACTGTACCACAATTTAAGGTAAATGCTTAGCTTAGTTAGTACTTAAGGAAATCTGACCCAAGGAAGACCTAGACAGACCACATGTTCTCACTACCTAGCCTATGAAGGAAGGGAAAGAGGTCTTCAAGTGTATCATGTTTCCATCCTGAACACATTAATCTCCATTATAGAACCTCATGTAATTAACAATTTTAAATTTCTGTTTCTGACTGTCTAAATTTGTGCCCCAATAATTCAATGACAACACAGAATTAATCCAAATCCTAGACAGAGTTAAGGAAAGCTTTAAGAACTACTACCTGTTTTGCTTACGGTAGCAGAAACACAAGCTGAAAAATGGTGACAAAACAAACTTTGCAAAATAATTTAATGGACTGATGCTTAATTCATGCAAAACCCATTTAACAATAATGCCTTTAGATCATTTTTTCATTATTACAACTGTTTCTTCAACTAGACTCTAAAGACTGGTTCTGCTATCTAAAAGACTGGCTAACTGAACAACTTTATTTTATTTCTGGGTGTGAGTCCTTCTCCTGCATGTAGTCTGTACAATACTACAAGCATGCAATGACCACAGGGGCTCCCTAGGACTCCACTTATGGATATTTGTAAGCTGCCATATGGGTGCTGAAAACAAACCTGGGTCCTAAATATTTTTTTATACCTAGCTCAAAAAAAAAAAAAATTAAACGAAATAGTTTTCTAAAGATGAATTAGTTTTCTAAAAATACTATCTTATCCATTTATGTATATATTGAGAAAATGGTTAAGTAAAAAAAGGGCAATATTCTAGTCTTTAAAAACAAAATCTTAAGTTGCAGAACGTTCTTAGACTATGTTAATGCTTCTAATAATTAGATGCTCTATTTATCCAAGTAGGCCTAATGCATTGATACTTATTGAATTCTGCTCAGATCAACTCTTAACTACTATCCTAAGAACCTTGGTGGTTTTTATCACTTAGAATTAGTACACTACTAGAACAATGAAGTAAAAAAAAACACTATGAGAAGATTTACTTTCTACAATTTCTGGCATAGGTAATTTAGCCTCTAAAAAGCTAACTTGTTTTGTTGTTTAGGAATGTTTATTATTTGTAAGTGAGCTCCTTTACTCATTCACAGAATGCATTCTGCAGACCACTGACAGAAAGAGCAATGTAGAAAGAACTGAGAAAACACACTTGTGTGTGTGAAAGTACACATAAATTAAGTTCCACAAGACAGACAATTCACAAAATAAAGCTGGCGAGATGGCTCAGTGGTTAAGAGCACTGACTGCTCTTCCAAAGGTTCTGAGTTCAAATCCCAGCAACCACATGGTGGCTCCCAACCACCAGTAATGAGATCTGACGCCCTCTTCTGGTGTGTCTGAAGACGGCTACAGTGTACTTACATATAATAAATAAATAAATCTTTTTTTTTTTAAAAAAAAGACATTATTTAAAAAAAATAGTACTGGAAATGTCCAACCTCACCAAGCAATAAGACAGTAAAATAAAAATAAATAAAATAGCTATTCTTGCCTATCAAACTTAAAAAAAAAAAAAAGAAATGGTTACACATGGTAAAATAAGACACTGCTGGTGTTAAGGAGAAAACAGACAGCTATTTAGACCCAACAATTCTATTTCTGTCAACATATACTGAGAGAGATGTGCAAAGACATATGTGTGAGGATTATGACAAACCCCAAAGGAGAAAGTTAAATAATTATTTATCAACATATTATACAGAGTAAAAAAAGACACAGATCAGACTTAGAAATACAGCCACAAAAATTTACAAGAGACATAAACAATGAGAATAAGATGATTCTACTTTAAAATATATGTAATACTGCACAAAAACATTATGGTAGTTAAACCTTGAGGTAGTATATTATTTGTGGGGCTTTTTTGTGTTGTTCTCTGAATTTTGGGGCTATGTTTAGCAAATTAAAATTAATTAAAAATGTTTCACTTTAAAAAGTGAAGCAAGGCCAAGCATTGACCCCCAATTAGATTTGATGAATAATGTATCAAATTAAAAGTATCTCTAAAAGAGAGTAAATTTCATAAAAGTTATTACCTACCCAGAATTCAACGTTCAGTATAAATACTAAAGGTCAGGTTTAGAAGCAGATGCTCTGAGTTAGCAACAAAATGTAAGGGTTAAGATTTGGGAGTATATAAATGGGTACAAAATCCAGTTGTACAATGTTTTAGGGTTTTAACCCCCCTTCCCACTCTTAAGACATGGTCTTACACTACAGCTCAGGCTGACCTCAAACTAGCGGCAATTCTCTCTCACTGACTGCACATGTGCGTTTCACTTAAGTAATTCATCTATATATATATATGTGTGATACATTTGTGCCACTTGTAAATACATAGTAAGTTTTCAAATGTTAGCAGCTATCAGTCGCCTCCCTTTTTTGTGGTTTTTGGGCCTCACTGAGAAATAGCTCTGTCCTAGTCATTATTGTTGCAAACGAACTGATCAAAGTACAAATCAATCAACAGGATCAACCAGAGAGCTGAAAGATAATCAAGTTTATAACCATAAGCATTCATATACAGCAATACTGTTCAGCACATTCTGCATACTTAAAATAGTACACAGGAAAAAGGTATTGTAGCCTTTCACAATAATGACTGGAGGTTTGGTTAGAACAACTTTTTGATTCTGTCTTTGCTACATATATTCAAAACTGGACAAACAGATACTAAGACTATTGAATCTAAACAGAAATGTCATTGTTTTCACTAGGACATATAATCTTGCCTGTTTAATACTTTCCAACTTAATCACATCTTGCTTGATATCAACACTGCTATCCGTTTTCTTTTTGCTAACATTTGATTAATCCTTTTTATCCCATTTTCAGTAACACTGTACCAATCATTTGAAATGTTTCTTATATTATTAGGATGGCTTTTGCATTTTTTATGATCTAAGTCCATCTCTTAATAAGCTTACTATAGCTACATTTAAAGTAATCACCAACTATTCTGAGCTCATTTCTATCACAGTGTTTTTGTCTTAGTATATACATATACATATATATATACACACACATACATATACATATATGTATATTTACTTTATTCTTTTTTTAAAAGAATAAAGTAAAATACTACGGGGCTACTTTCAAAACAATAAAACCCTCATCATTAAGGCCTTTCATCCCCATTTTTGTTGAAAATACAATTTACACTTATCGAACTATTTGTGAATTTTTTACTTTTATATAGCATTCTCAAGCTATAATTTTTTTCTCTTTATTTAGACCAAACTTATTGCTGGTTAGCAAATAGGCTAATAAAATGGGGCCTATAAAATTGCACCAGTTATACTCTTTTAAGCAATGAGCAAACTTAATTTAAAAGGCATTTAGATATAAAATTTGTACATTTTTTGTCTAACTTCAGCCACTCATACAGTCATACACCCAAAATGATCATGTAATGAATAATTTATCGTAATTAAGTGACATGGCATGCATGCAATATTTTAAAGATTAGGATGATATTAGCACTCCTTAAAACAACACGTGGTTGATGTATGCATACCTCCCACCACCTTCTTTACAGTTGGGACAGGTGCAAGCCACCCTCCGAAGTCTTTTTCCTTCTTGATGTTGTTGGTCCCCTTCTTCATCTACCACTTGTACTCTTAAGTGTGTTAGGTCATTGGTATTCAATGTAGAATCTCCACTGAGCTGCCACTCTTCGGGATCAGGTTCTTCTTCCTTGATCCTAATATCTAAAGATAAAAAGGGGATTGGCACACATACATGAGATGTAACCTACTGCTTTAAAAAGATAAACATTAGTTTCAAACTTTTCTAAGAGTATTACATAAAAAAAAAAAATCAATGTCTGTAAAGCATATTCATTTTCCTTTCAAAACATTATATACGTTTATTATTTTTAACAATAATTTCAGCAGAAGAGGGAATATAGCTAACAGTAGAGCTTACTTTTTGAAAACATCCAATAAGAAATGTGAAATTTCAAATACAATTGTTCAATTAGTCAGCTGAGGTACTAGGAGACCAATCCTGGGGCCTCACAGACCTTTTACTTTTTCCATTTTAATTTTTTATTTTGAGACTTGTTAAGATTAAGATTCCCAAGATGGTCCTGAACTTGCAACCCTCCTGTGTCAGTATACCAAGTAGGTAAAATTTGAGGCTGCAACAGCAGGCCCAATCGATTTCTCAATAAATTTAATGATCAATTTAGTCTAAAACGCATATCTTTAATTTCTTACAAATTGTAGCCACTCTCTCTACAGGTACCATATGAATGTAAAGGAATGCATTCACAGGGCTAGGGACATACCTCAGTCAGTATAGTGCCCTGCTAAGGAGTTTGGGTCCCCAATACCCACATAAAAGTTGGGTACTGCAGTACACGCATCATGAGGGTAAGGGCAGCACCAGGGAGGATACATGCTTCAGATTCTGCCTCAAACAGTAAGGTATATAATTGAGGCAGACACTCAAGTCTCCATGCACACAAGTGGGGGTGGGGGGACAGATCACAAGCAGATACAGACCATGCACCTGCATTCAGTTTTACAGTTCAACATACAAACTCAAGCTTTAAAGTCAAGGACTACTGAAGTACATAAAATGGCTACAACATTGCTATAGAAAGATGTAGGGAAGTATGTGGCAGTTTGTGCTTTATTATAAACCAGACTGGAAAGCAAAAACAGTGGGTTATAAGGATCTTTACATATCACTAATGAGATAATGCACCATCTTTCTTTTTCTCTATCTTTTTTCCCATAAGACAGGGTTTCTCTGTGTAGTTCTGAATGTCCTAGAACTTACTCTGAAATCTGGTTGCCTCAAGCTCAGAGATCCAGCTGCCTTTGCCTAAATGCTGGGATTACTAAAGGTGTGCATTAATCACCACAACCACCCCGCCCAAGTATCTCTTTCTAAGTGAATCTATGGCAACTATATTTTCTGCAACCCAGAAACATGGTTTTAAAAGATAATATTGATAAAGGTATCACGTATATAAACTCCTCTGAAGAAAAAAAAAACACACACACAAAAACCTGTAAACAAACAAGCAAAAAAGAACCCAAATTCCTGAAACACGTTATATAAAACTAAAAATCTCATTTTAGATATTAATCACTAATACTTTAAACAAAAATAACCTTGAAAATAGCATGCAGGGGTAGAGTGTGGCTTAGTGGTAGAGAGCCCAAAATCTGATCCCCAGCACCAGAAAACATAAAACAAAACATACCTTATAACTCCTTTAAAAAATAAAAAAATAAAAAAGCCAGGAAGTAGTGGCACATGCCTTTAATCCCAGCACTCAGGAGGCAGAGGCAGG
>JADRCC010566731.1:0-14606 GCA_019843855.1 Hylomyscus alleni
TGTGACCAGCGACCAGAAAGTGGGTCTTTAAAGGCGTGGGCGTTCTCCTTTCCTCCTGTCCCTTTTAGCCTCAGAATTTCTGAAAACATCTCAAGACGTTTTTGGTTCTCAAGGTATTTTAAATGTTTTGCTGTAGCATAGTTGTAGCCCTTTCCATCTTGTATTCTTGTCTATTTGATAAAAGACTTAGTCTTTATGCTTCTGCTGTGGTCTCTGGTTTTTGCAGAAGATCTGAGTTCGATTCCAAGCAGTTCCAGGAGATCAGCTGTCCTCTTCTGTCCTCCTTAGGCATAGGACACATATTCTTCATACATACATGTAGGCAAACATTCATACACATAAAACAAAAATAAAAAGTTAAATGATGGGTTAGGGACTAGTCCACGTCAGCACCTCATTGTAGTGATTCTTACTAAATCTCTAGGTTTAAGTATCTTCTCTTTGGCCATTATACCTTCATGAGTTTAAACTCTGATTTCCTCTCAGCAGTATTTTTTTTTTCCTACATCATCATGAACTTCAATTGTGTTGTTTTGGGACTTTCCCAAGGATTTACTCACTTTTCCAATTGCTACCAATTAATTCTCCTTAGCCTTTATTTGATGAGTAGATGCATGACTTCAAAGCTGTGACCTGGAACTTCTCTTAGAGGGTTTCCTCATAGTGTGGTAGGCTCCTGCCCTAGGCAACGTCAGTAGGAGACCTCAGAATCAGCACCAGGAACCAAGCCACTTTCCCACAGTCTGCTGCATGCTTGAGTGAGTATGATGTAGAAATGGAAGCCATCCCTAGACCCCATTAAAGACAAAATCTGGAGCTGCTGATAGACCTCAGTGGTAGGGACTGGCTTAGAATGTGCATGATTCTGCATTTACATTTCAGCCAGTAAAACAAAGAAACAATAGCCAGAGGACTAGGTCGCAGTTTCATGAGAGAATGTTTGCCAATCATGTGCTAGGTTTGGACCCTAACTAAAACCCAAATAGAAGCAGGGGAATGGTAGCACACACCTTTAATCCCAGCACTTGGGAGGCACAGGCAGGCAGATTTCTGAGTTTGAGGCCAGCCTAGTCTACAGAGTAAGTTCCAGGACAGCCAGGTCTATACAGAGAAACCCTGTCTTGAAAAAGCCAAAAATAAAAAAATAAATAAAACCCAAATAGAGCACTCTACATATTATGGTTGGACAGAAATGATGTTCTCGTTACAATTAGTAGACACCAGCACAGAAGCTCCATCAGAGCTCCTTCATTCATGTGAAAATGGTAGCCTGTTACTTAGCAGGACAGCAGCCATGAAATTCGGTCCTCTATGCCTAGTCTTTCTTTCAGCTACAACACCCATATTCCTTATTTGGTAAAGATGGAAGTGAATTGGTAGAGATGCATTCTGGAATAGCCACATCTTCTCAGTGGCCAAGGAACCCCATGGGCTATGTTTTATTCCTCTTCTTTTGCAGATAAAAATTGTCTTGGTGATTTGGAAATTTTAGGCAGAAGCCATACAGAGTAAGTGTATGTTTTTCTCTGAATTAACTGTGTAATTTAACAAGTAAGTTGAGACATACAAGCCTTGTTGCAGCCTCTCTCATGTTATTTCTTCATACCATTGTGGGTGACACTTTTAATAACCCAAGCATTATAATAAGATGTACGAATGTAGAATCAACCTTGACTTTTAAACATTATAAACAAATAGATAAATAAATAAAATTTTATTTATTCTTAATTTATTATTTTTATTTGTTTTATATTTAATTAAATGTGTGTGTGTAGCCTACATGGGATTTGTACATTTGAGGATGCAGGTACCAGCAGACTCAAGAAGAGGATGTCAGATTCTATTTTTTTTTTTTTTTTCGAGTCAAGATTTCTCTGTATAGCTCTGGCTGTCCTGGAACTCATTCAGTAGATGAGGCTGGCCTTGAACTCAGAAATCTACCTGCCTCTGCCTCCTAAGTGCTGGGAGGACGTCAGATTATTAGAGCTGGACTTATGAAAGGTTTTGTGCATCCTGAAAAGGATGTTGGGAATTATACTTGAGTCCATGTAAAAGCAGTGACCTTAACTGCTGAACCATCTTTAGCCAAAGTTGGATGATCTTAAAGTATTTAAAGTCTGATGCTTTCAGCTCTTTAGTTATAAAATAATATATAGAGATTAAAAGAAATAATTTCAGTGTTGTGGTTCACAGAATGTGTGGTATATGTTGAAGGTCCAGTAAATAGTTATTATTCATACTTTTTCATGAAATATCAATTTTCTCCCTTTTGGTCTTTTATTTTCCCATGTCCACTTTTTCATTTTTATATCAAATTTTATCTTTATTTTTGTATTTTAATAATGTTGGCTAACCTATTTGCCAGCTCTGGCATGGCTTTGGTAGGCATGGAATGACATGGATCTGGCCCCTGGGACAGGGCCAGCAGGCGTGGGCCTCTATGAGTATCAATGGCTTCTGTGACTGTAAAGCTTGTTTGCATAATAATATAACTATTTTTACATTTCTCCTTTTACATGCCCTCCCTGTTAATGTTAATGACTCTATGGTCGTCAAAGATAGCAGAAGTCTAGGAGTTGGGATTGCAGCTAATGTCTCAGCAAAATGGTAAAATGGGACTGAAGTATAGCTCTTAAAGCTGTGGGAAAAAAAAACTCTAAAAGCATGAGTGAAAAAATATATAATTTCCCAACTATGCAAAATATAAGAATGCAAAATGAATTATATGAGGCACTTCTAAATCTAAATTCTGTTTGAATCTAAAAGAACAAAAACAGCTGTACTGTGAGCCATCGTGTCAGAAAGTTACTAAGGAAGGAGATAAAGAGATTTAGGGAGTGATGCATGAACGAGATCCCAGGCAGCTAAGACTTTTGTTTATATTTCCAAAGGCAGGCAGATTCCTGAGTTCAGGGTTAGCCTTAGAGAGCAAGATTAGGCTCAGGTGTGGTAGACATGGTAATTTCAGAGTGGGGTCCCACCCAGCCAGTTTATCCTCTCTGCTTAACAGAGGCAGGCAGATCTCTGAATTCTTTTGCAATGTTAAAAAAATAATGTGCTTGCTGTCTCCTAAGAACCAAGGGACTGGGATTACAGGATGCTAATTCATAGGACAATCAAAACAGACCCTGGAGTAAATGACTGAATTGATATGTAAAATAAAAGACTGGACTTTTGAACTGCAAGAGATGAGCTATCCAGAGAATTTTTTAGAATAGCAAGAGAGAACTGCTTGGAGAACTGTCTCAAGCCAAAAATTGAGAGAGAGCTGTCTGGAGATCTCCTGAGAAAGCAGACCAGAGAGAAAGGAATATGGAAAGCTGTCTCCAGCAGAACATAGGCCATCAGCTCGGACCCACAATTTGACTTCCAGTCATTTGAGTTTTCTGCCGTTTCCAGACACTCCTTCTCTCAGAACCCCTTTCTAAGCAGAAGTTGCTCCTTGGCACCTCTTTGCAGTTTTCAAGTAATATACATTAGCTCTTGGCTTTCAATTTTCTTGGTATTTCACACATGTTATTTATGTTCATGTTCATCTATGTAGGTATGTGTGCATGGGTGTATGTAGGTGAAGTTGGGTCTTCATTCTTGTCATCTTGTTGATTAATGACCTGGTATTGTATACATGTTTCCCTTGTCTAAATAATCATTTAAAACATTCTAGAATTGAATGCCTGGCTCTGACTAGCAATTGTTAGAAACAGGATTTCTACTTCTTCCCACTTCATATGACAGTCTGCCTTCAGAACACTGAACATCACCCAGTCCTTGACTTTGCCTTATATTTAATGTATCTTCTTACTAGCAACCAGCCCTGCAGCAGAGTTTTTCTCTAGGGAGCTACCTAATCTTAGCTGCCTTATTTAGCACCTTCAACTATAACACCTCTATCTAATAACTTGCAGATGCCCCTGAATACATCTCTTTAGAAATTCCACTGTTGCCTCAAAAGATAATGCATAAACTAGTTTTCTACACCCTAAAAAATTCCTCCCCTGAGTTTTCTATGACCAGTGGCACCACATTTCACCTAGGCTGACCGAGGTAGGAAATAAAGGTGGTGTTGACCTTTCTATACCTATGACCTTCGTATGCTATTGCCCGTATGATTTCCTTACACCCTTTTTTCCAAATTCATTTTAATATATCTCTTTTCTACCTTAGGTTTGTTCAGTCATCTTTACCAATATTATTTATATTTATATTTTTATCAGAGCTTTGGAGGGAATAACATTTAAAAACAAAAAAGGGTTTCATATTACAATAAAAATAAACACAGATAATTAGGAAGTCTGTAAAAGGTTCACTATACCATCTCTCAAAAAAAAAGTAAACATTTAAATTCAGAGAAAAACACAAAATAAATCAATTTGACATTATCTAGGTACCATCTGGTGACTGTTCAATTTAATTAGAGGTGCACATCTAGTTCTTAAAAATCTTGATCCAAGCCGGGCAGTGGTGGCGCACGCCTTTAATCCCAGCACTTGGGAGGTAGAGGCAGGCGGATTTCTGAGTTCGAGGCCAGCCTGGTCTACAGAGTGAATCCAGGACAGCCAAGTCTACACAGAGAAACCCTGTCTCGAAAAACCAAAAAAAAAAAAAAAAAAAAAAAAAATCTTGATCCAATATTATTATAACTTGGGTCAGAAAACCAATAATCAACATTATTCTCTACTAGGCTAGTTCCCAATAGGTGCACAATAAACTACAGGCACAGAGGAAATGAGTAAGGGATGGAACTGCTGATGGCTGGTAGCAATACACAGGGAGATAAGAGTGAAAATAAATAAAGAAAGGCAATTTATTTTGATCATTTTAAAGAACTGTATAACATATGTTCAACTTTGATAATACGTGGAGCAAAGATGCAATCTTAGTATATACATTTTATCCTCACAATAAACTCATGATATAACTTTATCATTAGTGTCATCTGCATAGTTGATGGTCCAAGCACATCCAGGATAAGCCTCATCTCTGACTGCATTAGCACGCTGGACCAGACTTCCATAACCTCCGCTGCAATGCCCCCTTGACTTTCCTACCCTAACTTTTTCCTTTCCCAATTTCTCACACCTGCAGTATCCAGACTGATCTTTAAACATTTTTATATCCAAGTATAAGCCTGTCTCTGATAGCCATCTCTGCCTTTCCAGACTTTTTGGCAGTACGCTCCTTCACAAGGTCTCTACCAGCCTGGCCAAGGGCTACTTCTTCTGACACGCAGATTCTTCCCTCCTCATCTTTTGTACGAATGCTTCCTCAGTTCAGTCTTGTCCTGATCTTTCATTTAGTTCATATCTACTCATGCTTCATGGTTTAATTTCAATCGCACTTTTGAGAATTTTTGCTTTACACTTACACAAAAAAATTAAATGGAGGCAGGACATCATGAAGCCCAGGCTGTCCTCTGACATCTGGTGTTCTGCAAAGAGAATGATTTTGAGCTCCTGATTCTCCTGCCTCCACCTCCAAAATGATGGGATGACAGATGTGCCCCAGCATGCCTGGCATTTTTATCCTTCAAAATGGTTTCTCTTATGTGATTTTAAAAATTTGCTGTATTAGAATCCGGTTTATACAGTGAAAATCATTCTTGATGAAACTTGCAACACATAAATTCACAGTAACATGCAATCAGAATACCAAATAACTTTATTGATTCAGTTGTTCTCAGGGTTGGAAAGATGGCTCAGTGGTTAAGAGTGCATATAGATCCTGCAGAGGAGATCAGCTCCCAGCACATACATTGGGTGGCTCACAACTACCAGTGACTCCAGTTACAGGAGATCAGATATATTTGACTTCCACAGGCCCCATACACCTGTGCATGTGCCCTTTCAATATATATGCTTTATCAAACATGTTTCCAAATATTTCCTCTGAATCTGTGATGTGTCTTTTTGTTTTCTTGAAGGTATATTTTATTTCATTTTTTTTTAATTTGAAGGTATATTTTAGCTTTGGTAAATCCAATTATATAGCCTTTTATGATTATTTCTATGATTAGTGATTTTTTTGTATAGTTTGACATTCTTTTTTTTTCTTTTTCCCCATTTCCTCTCTCCCTCTTTCTGGCCCTGTTCACTCTGGCTCCCTTAGTTTGACATTCTTTCGAGGTTAAAAATCTTCTCTTTGTTATCTTGCAAAACCATAGCCAAATTTTTACTGTTTAAACCAGTTAAATTTTGTATTTTCAGGCACGACTGAAGATTTATCTTGTAACATATTTGTTTAGGTCCTAGATAAGCCTGCAACATCTAAACATGCCTGTCTTGGAAACTCTTCATTGGCTGCAGCAAGCAGATTGCTTTTTCAAAATCAGTCGGGGAAAGGAAATCTCAGCTGTGCTCGCCAGTTAGTTCTGAAGAGTTTCTCCACTTGAAAGCATTATAAAATGATGCACATGTGTGTATGTCTGTATATGGGTATGCACATGTTAGGGCCCTGCCCAGAAGGGCCAGGAAATGCTGTTGGATTTCTTGGTGCTAGTGTTACAGTGACTGTGAGACCCCAGATACTAGGGTTGGGAAATGAACTTAGATGCCCTGCAAGAACAACCAGTACACTTAACCACTGAACTACCTCTCCAGCCTCCTACCATCCCTACTATAATGATGTTGGTTTTCCCTTAGGAACATAAATACCTAGCAAAGTGGTATCAGTTTAGCTTGTAAGCTTCTCTGTAATCTAGACCTTACTAAAGTGATCCAATTCTATCAGAGTTCAAGTGGTATCTTAGGACAGCCTGATTTCTTCCCATCTCTGGTGTGATCAGGATCAGGATTCATGTTAAGAGCAAGGCCATACTATGTTCTTCAGCTAATCAAACCATTCAATTCTTTATTTTAGCCTCTAGTCAAATATTTTTATGATTTATGATCTACCAGTTCAATTTTAGATCAGATCATCAAGTAAGAAGCTGAGTAGTCCTTTGAAATGTTTTGGCACTTTTTTTTTTTTTTTTTTTTTTTGTCTATAATAGCTATCTTGACTCTTTGCTTTGTATTTTCAGACATTAAAAATATATCCAGCTGTTACTTCTGCAAGATCAAGGTCATTTGATTCATTCAATATGTAAGTAATATAAAGTACCTGCTAAATGTTAAGAAGTCTGCATTAGGATTCAAGGATTGATAAGAAAGTTTTATGCTCTGTCTTCAAAGACATCATTTTTTCAGAGGAGATTGCTGGTGAATAAGAAATTACAAATGTCCTGGGGGAAGTTACAGAGGGGAAGGCAGGAGATTTGAGACATTTAATGCCATTGAGAAACCCCATAAATTCATGCTTCTTGCATTAGTCACGTTGTCTTGTGGTTTCACTGTTTGTGGAACACTTGATTATGTTTTAGAATTCATAGTTAATATGCATATGAATATAAAGTAAAGTAACGATAGATTTAGGATGAACAGATGCCGGAACATGCGGCTGTGCAATACAGCAACATTTGAAAGTGCTAGGAAACAGTGTATTCCATTAATGATAGAAATTTTAGATCCTCATTTGATAAGGAAATTAATTCAAATTTCTGCATCTCATTACACACACATGTCCAATTTACGTAGACTTAAAATGCAACTATATAAAAGTTGCATTTTATACTATTTTATACTATTTTAACATTCTTTAGTTTCCCTAAACTTAAAAACCATTAAATAAAAAACTGATGTATTTGACAATACAATATAAAAAGAGCTAATCTATGAATGACAAAAAATTTAAAGAACTATGTTGAGAGGCAATGAATAACTGAGAAAAATATCTTCAACATATATTAGGAAAATAGAGTTAGCAACCTTAACCAGTAAGGGAGACACCTAATCCTTGAAGAAAGTTGAGTAAACTATAAAGTGAAATTGACAAAAAAATAAAAAGCAAATAAAATTAAGACACAAAATTAGGCTAATTTAAAAAAATTAATTAAAACAATAAAATATTTTTATTTATCAGGTGACTAAAGATGATTATGTTTCATAATGTCTGATTGCAGTTCATGCAATAGAGAAGCAGAAATTCTTTTTTTTTTTTTTTTGGTTTTTTGAGAAGCAGAAATTCTTATACAAAATTGAAATGTCAAAAAATACATAAAACCTTTATGCTTAGAATTTTTAAATAGCATCTATATTTAGAGAAATATTGTCTGAGGCGATAACTAATGACAAGTATTAGGTACTATGTTGATCACAGTCAAAAAGTTTAAAATAACCTTATTAATTATCACAAACAATTTGAATAACTTTAACTATATAAATTCAAGAATGTAATTATTGTCTAATAAAATGGTGAAATAATGGTAAATTACCGTCATTAAATAAGGAAACAAGCTACAATACAACACAACCATTTCACATACAAATAAATGTGTGTGTGTGTGTGGATGTGTGTGAAATATTAAAAAATATTGTCCCAAGGGAGCATGGTTTGGAATAAAATCATCACTTCCATTTAAATAGATTTGATGTTTTTTAATTTCACTTATCATGACTGTGACTGTCTTCATAATAAAAACCGTATTCACATGAATCAAAAATGTGCAAACAAAATATAAACCCAGAACACAGAGGTAACAACTGTTCCCACTTCCCACATTCCGTTTTTTTGTCTACATATGTGCTCTTTAAACATGCTTGTATTACAACATACAGATAAGTGGTGTTACTGGGTCTTTCATTTTCTTTCTTTCTTTTTTTTTTTTTGGTTTTTCGAGACAGGGTTTCTCTGTGTAGCCCTGGCTGTCCTGGAACTCACTCTGTAGACCAGGCTGGCCTCCAACTCAGAAATCCGCCTGCTTCTGCCTCCCAAGTGATGGGATTAAAGGCGTGCGCCACCACTGCCTGGCAGGTCTTTCATTTTCTAATTCATTTACTTGCTGTGTCATCCTCTGGCACCTAAACCCTTTCTGTTAGCTAGACCTGGTGGTTAAGGCTCATGTGTAGGAATACTTGGTCCTTTGCTGATGACACTATTTTCAGGGTTATGAAACCATTAGAAGGCGGAGGCTTGCTGGAGGAAGTACCTCACTAGGGGTTGGCTTTGAGGGTTTATAGCCTAACTATTTCCTGCTCTGTCTCTGCTACCTGACTGTGCATGGATATGTGATAAGCCAGCCTCCTGCTCTTGCAAGCACTCCATGTCTTCCCTGACATCATTGATTCTATCCCTGAGGAATAGTTTACATAAGCTCTTTGTTGCTTTTGGTCCTGGAATTTTTTTATCACAGGAACAACAAACTAACTAATACAGTAGGTTATGGATTCAGCAGGTATGTGCCTGGAGCTACTCTAGACATGACAGCTGTGTCTTTTCATGACTGTCTTCTGCTCTGATCAGAAACAGAAGTCATCAAAATCCATTTTATATACTTTGATTTAGAATAAATAGAGACATGCATGGTCTGCACATGATCTACTTAGCATTTATCTCATTGAATATGCTAAACTCTTTAAATAATGAGGGGTTTTATTCACTCCAATCTGAGGTCACAATCATTTAAATGTCTTCCAGTGAACATATGCGTGTAAACCCACAGCAAGTGAATTAATGAGACTATAAATGGGTTTGTTAATGGAGAAGGAAAAAGGACTGGAGGAGAACCACGTGGAGTCAGGAAGAGAGTTCAGTAGTTATTTTCCTTTTGGGTTCCAAACTGTAGGACCACGTGGAAGATATCAATGATGTCAATAATACTATGATGAGCACAGCAAATTTCTTCCTGTTTCTTGCTTTAAATTCTCAGTTGCTTCTTCTGTGTGTGAGTGTGTTAGGGAACTGGCTTCCCTGATGGCAGATGCTGGTGTTGGCAAGATGAATGTAATCAAATCATGGTGCCAGGTAGAGGTCCAAAAAATAGGCAGGTTCTGGCAAGGGAGTAGAGTAAAGCAAAAAGTAGATACACAAAACTGGTAAGGGAGTGAGTGAGATGTGAACTGCCAGAGGGAGAACCCATCAGAGATGTGATGTAAAGTGTGTTCAGAATGAAGAACACACTTATTCTTTTTTTTTTTTTTTTACACTTATTCTTTAAAGCAAAGTTTGAGGCCAGAGTGCTAAGTCTCCATTGTTAAAAGCTTGGTACCAGCTAGTGGTGCTGTTGGGCTGTTGAAAAGTGGTAGGAATGGTTCCTCCTAGTTGGAGGAGATATCAGTAGTGATGTACCTCAGAAAGCTAGGGAGTGCTCTAGTGGTCTCTCCGCCCCTCTCCTCCTCCCTCCCTCCTTCCTTCTTTCCTCCCTCCCTCCACTTCTCTTATTCCCTTCCTCACTCTCCCACTGAGGTGAGAGACCCTTGCACCACCCCTACCATGATGTTCTGGCCCACTACAGGCCCAGAAGCAATGGGATCCAAGTGACTGTGGAAAGAATTTTAAAAACATGAGCTGAATAAACCTTATATCATTTTAGTTGATGTTACTCAGGTATTTTATATGTGCCAGTGACAATCCGGGCACTCTGAGCTCCTGGTAATGTGGATTTAGTCCCTCTTTACCGTCCGGTCTCAGAATCAGAGATGGGGGGCCTATGTTGCAAGCAGAGCCTCCATCTGGGTTATCTGTAGAAGCCAGCTTAACAGGAAGCTCATTAATTAAGATGGCTAGACCTCTCCACAGTATAAAACCCAGTAAACTGCAAAGGGGTAGAAAACCCTGGCTCTTGTGTATAACCACACATCCCTAGATCCTCTGATCATTTGCATGGACCTATTACTTTGGCTTTCCTTCATCTCCATGTGTCATTGCGCTCCTCCAAGTGTGAATTTGCCCCTCTACCTTCCTGTCCACTTTTGTTTTAGATTTAAATGAGAGCTACTTTAAAATATGGTCAAGGTAGAGATCATTCATTTTATTTCAGTATTTATGCCACACAGAAGCTGACAGCCCTTGCCCTTTATAAAGAAATTTAGATAATTTTATATTCCTCTTGTCCGCCTAGGCTTGGTGCTTTAACTAGGTCAATTGGATGGACTAGAAAAGATACTTCATTCTCCACAAACAGTTGAATGCTGCCCGCCCCATCCTAGAGTCTTCATCCTCAGCCAGGTGCATGTCCTTATATTCTTTGGATTAGCATCGCATGCAACCCATTAACCTGCAAACTGTGTCCTGTGGTTAGGCACAGTATTTTTTTTTTCTTTATGGCTTTTTAAATCTTTTTGAGTTTTTTAGGACGAGTTTTTATTCCACAGCCTAGGTTAGCCTTGAACTCTCAGCAATCTTTCTCCTCCTCAGCCTTGCAAATACAGGAAGCGTGGATGTGAGCCCCCAAACCTGGGACAGTTTTCATTTCTTTGGATTTATTTCATGTTTGTGCACTTAACCATGAAGAGAAAAGTTGACACTCAATTCTCTTTTTTCCCTCCATTTACTCAGTGTACCCATTGGAATGCCTCCATTAGTGATAAATAACTGTATTCGTTACAAATAGAAAAGAGTTTAATTGAAAGTGTTGGGTGCTTTATATCTGGCCATTTGCAAGTACGTGGAAGTCAGATGCCATCTGGGAAGTAGAAATCACTTTCCAGCGCAGTATTTTTAATTATGTCTTTTCACCTGAGCTGCAGGGCACATGTTCCATTTTCTCTCTGCTCATTATTAATAGAACCCACTAGCACAGGGCTTTCTAATTTCATATTTTTAAAGTGAATTTAACAGGCAGAGTATTCTAAAATGGCATTAGCCATGGAGTTAAGAAATTCCTCAGTTCTGGAATTTCCTCTCTTCATATAGATCTTTGGATGCGACTCCGATTGACTGCTCTCCCTCACTTTGGAATGCTTCCCCGATCTCTGTGTTACGGGCAACTATGTTCATTGTGTGATAATGATTTTATTTACATTTTAGAAACCTTTGAAGCTTTTGGAAACTGTGTGTTTGGGTCTGTTATTTGTGACTTTGTTGTATGGCTTTGTCCACTCCACAGACTTGCAAGCAGCTTAGAATTAATTAACCTCGGCAAAATTGAATTTGCTCGCCTACATATCCTCACTAAGATGTTAAATAATAAATGAGCCCGACGAGCTCGAGAGAGGAGAGCTTTCACAGAACGGAAGGAGGAAGGACCGGGCCTCCCCAGTTTCTGTCCTCCTTCCCGCCCTCTCCCCTCTAGTATCTGGAGTTAGATGCCCTCTGCTTCTTTTTTCCTGGCAGCAGAATGAGAGGCGAGGCAAGCCCACACCGGTGCAGGGCTGGACTGAGAAAGAATGAATGCCTAAAATGTGCTTTGAGAGCCTCAAGTAAAATACGCTACGCTTCGTGTGGAAATTATTATTAGTTCATTCTTCATGCACTTTTAGTCCTTGCCCTCTAGGCTCAGACTGCCAGCCAAGGCACCAATTACTGTCGATGAGGCTGTTGGTTCTTAGATGTGAACACCTGTCCTCAAGCAAATGAACTGAGATAATACACACCAATTTACCATGTGTGGATAGACCCTACAAATTGAATCTCCAAAATACAGTCTGCGTTGAATAACAAATGACACTGGGTTTAAATGACAGGAAATAGACTGGATACAATAGCTTGGGCATCTGTGTCTATGCAGGTCTTTGTCCTGTGTCTGGTGTTGTCAAGCCAAGCCAGACTTCCCTTTGCATTCTAAGGGCTGACTAAGGGACCATTTTTTGGCATCCAGTCTTCCTCGCTCCAGCACTACCCAGCGTGGGCTTTCTGTTCCTCTTATACTATTGCCAGGACAAAAGAAGCAGAGAGCGTCTCACTCCAGAGACTAGAGAACAGTTGCAAGACAGAATGGAAACAGGGGAGCCTCCTTGAAAGCCCTCCCCTCCTGTGTTCACGGAGAAAGTCAGTAAAGAATTGCTGGCTTTCCTGGAGTAGCCTTATCCTGATTAAGTCAAGGAAGGCAGTTCTTGGCAGACTTAGTCACACACTGCACATCAGATAAGATAAAACTGCAGCTGGATATGATTTCAGGGCCCTTCACATCCATATATAAAGAAACATGCATTATGCAACTGGTCGAGCTGTTCATTTAAAAATTATTGCCCTGGAACTTAGAAGGGAGAAATTTTTAGAGTGAAAAAGGTAGCAGGGAGGGATAATGTGGTGGGTGGGGAATTAACATTCAAGGATAGTAGAACATTGGTGTAACTCTTATCTCTGCCTTGACCAGCTGCATGGCTGTTGGAAGATTATACTTCCAACTGTCTGCAGATGCCGGTCCTTTTCTTACCAACATTATGTAATGACAATGTTATGAACAATGGTTTTTCTGGTATCTGTTTCACTGGTTGGTGCAATGGTGGGTTTAACTGTGAAGATGTCAGTAAAGCTCTGTCTGGGGTCTTTGGGGGAAATTTTTTGGGTGAAGGAAAAAAGAATTTAATTGGAATGTGGTTTTATTTTGTAAATCTCTCACTGGGATGTTGAAAATGTGTAAGGTTGTCTTGTGTAGTCCAAACCTGTCCTTCCAAGGCATTTACAGTGCATAGTTAAGACTTGATATCCGACACATTTCACTTAATCTTACTTGTATATGATAAGTGGCTAACATGTTCTTTTTTTTTCAAGACAGGGTTTCTCTGTATAGCCCTGACAATCCTGGAGTCTCACTCTGTAGACCAGGCTGGCCTTGAACTCAGAAATCCACCTGCCTCTGCCTCCCAAGTGCTGGATTAAAGGCATGCACCACCATGCCCAGTGGCTGACATGTTCTTAAAGTATATAAAGGTATATAGAATATCACCTTTATGGATGTATTTATTATATAGGCACAGGTATCTATAAATCAAGAAGAACAGAATGTGAAAAAGTTTTATGAACTACATATCCAATAGAGGGCTAATATCCAAAATACATAAAGAACTCCAGAAACTAGGCATCAAGAAATAAAATAACACAATTAAAATTGAGATATAGTGACAGCTCATGCTGTTGAGGAGGTAGAATAAAAGGAACCTATATTGCTAGAGGGAGTGCAAATTTATACATCCACTATGGAAATCAGTATGGCAGTTCCTCAGGAAGTTGGGAATTGATCTACCTCAAAATCCAGCCACAGCACTCTTAGGGATAATCCAAAGGATGCTTAATTCTACCACAAGGACACTTGGTCAGTCATTTTCATTGCTGCCCTATTCAAAACACTCAGAAATTGCAAACGATCTATGTATCTCTTCATAGAAGAACGGATAAAGAAAATGTGGTCCATTTACACAATGAGGTATTATTCAGCCATTAAAAAGTCACATCATGAAATTTTCAGACAAATGTATGGGACTAAAAAAAACAATCATCCTAAATGAGATGTCCCAGCCCCAGAAAGACAAATACATTTTGCATTCTCTTATATGTGGATATTAGCATTTAACTCAATATAACCAACCTATAGTCCATAGAGCTACAAAGGGTAGATATAGAGCAAGAGAAAGGAAAAAAAAAATCTCATTAGAAAAGGGAAATACAAAATAGAGAGCAATAGATGGAAGAGGGTCTTGGAATAGTAGGATCAAGTGCAGAGGAGGGGGCTCTGAGGAGAGAACACAGGAAGAAACAGAAAGTTAAGGCACACATGAGAGGTAGCATAGAAACCTAATGCAGTAGAAACTTCCTAAAATATAAACATCTATGAGGGTGACTGAAATGAAATT
>JADRCC010566733.1:0-11176 GCA_019843855.1 Hylomyscus alleni
TTTTGTTCCATGCCTGCCAGTTATTTCATATTGCTGCTGTAACATGCCTGCCGGTCACTGACATAGAAAAATAGCTTGACTCAGAGCAGGGTCATGCTGACTACATACCCTGTTATGTTTGTTAAATCTTAGGAAATTTCATAACTATAGGCTTTACTTTGGACCCATCAAATTAAAGGTCAATATGAATTGTTATGCATAAATTGGCTTCAGTCAGCGCCAACCATCGGGCAGTACTTCCAGCACCTGCGAATGAGCTCACTGTGGTTTTTGTGGTTTTAGCCTTAACAAGCTGACATAGAAAAGTGTTTGGGGTCATAGCCTCAGCCCCCGATTTCTGAGCAATGGCCCCGATCAGTCAGTCTTAGGGTATACATTCAATAAAACATCCCTGTCTGACTAAGATCAGTGTTTGTGCAGTTTGTGGGGTGACTCCTGGACCCCACCAGAAATAAAGTAAGTGAACCTGTCTGAACTATCAAAAGATTCCTGTATCTATGTGTTCTGCCAACTTCACCCCTCCTCTTCAGACCCTAATGTGTGGAACGAAGTTGGCCCTCAACAAGTTGCACGTATCAATTTAGTCAAAACTAATCTAAAGTAAATGCTATTATTTCCTCCACTTTCAGATAATGAAACTGAGGAATAAGAAAATGAAGTAAATTCATGAACACTTAGGTACTGGGGTTCCTTTCATGGCCTGGAAGATGCTTGCATAAAAAAAGAAAAAACAGTGGCTAGAAAGAGATGGTTAGTGGTTAAGAGCATTGCTTGTTCTTCCAAAGGACCGGGGTTCAATTCCCAGCACCCACATGGCGGCTCACAACTGTCTATTACTCCAGTTCTAGGGGATTGGACACCCTCCTACCAATGCACATAAAATAAAATTAAAAATTATTTAAAAAAAAAAAGAAAAGAAAAGAAAAACCAGACAGTCCCTTATAGTTCACATATACTGGAGAAAGAATTATTCTGGCAAAGCTCAAACCTTCCATAATTACCATGACTATGGGGGCACAACTCCATTACAGGAATCAGCAACCAGAAGATAGCTGGCAGGAGATATTTCGCCTTACCTTAAACACAGTGTTGACATCCACGACGGCCATGCTTCTCAGCTCTTCCCAGCACTTTGGAAAAACTGCAGGATGGAAGAAGGAAAGTGGAATTGGAAAAAACTAGGCCACGCATCCCACGACCTGCTTTTCCCACACCCTAGGTCTGCATGTTCAGATGAACGCAGAGGTGCATTTCCTATTCATGTGTAAGAAAGCCTGTAGGAGCTCAAGGCCAGCACGGTATACACATAAGAGAGTTCTGGGTTAGCCAGGGTTGCTACACAGTGAGACTCTACCACAAACAAACACACACACACACACACACACACACACACACACACACACACAACCAATAAAGACAACTGAAATGCTCCTGAGAGACACTCACAGGGATTATGACAGACCCTCATTCCTACCTCATTAATAGGGTAAGGAATAGGCCTTTTTCATATCCCCTTACCGCAAGGATAGAACCCACCAGCTACAGGATTAAGGTTCCCAAGGACAAACTTGCCATTCATCTGTAAGCATACATGGCAAAACCTTCTTATAAACATGAAGAGATTTTTCTTCATTTTAAAAAATGGTGTCTTACTAGTACACCAGGCTAGTCTCAAATTCAAAGATCCACTTGCCTCTGCCTCCCAAGTAGTGGAATTTGAAATGTGTGCTATACGCATGGCTCTTTTCTTTTCCCTTCTTTTCTTTTCTTTTCCTCTCCTCTCCTCTCCTTTCTCTCTCTTTCTTTTGAATAGTGTCTCACCCTGTAGCTCTGGCTGTCCTGAAACTCGCTATGTAGACTAGGTTAGCCTCAAACTCACAAAGACTTGCCTGCCTCTGCCTGCTGAGTGCTGGGATTAGAGGCGCGCACCACCATGACCAGCCTTAATTTTGTAAAAATGCTATGTCCACAATTGGTGCCCTAGGGCCCTTCAAGAACCCAGTAAAATGCCTGCTCTTTTTTTTTTTCCCCCTTGCAGGTAGCCTGAGCCTCTCTACACAAGTGGCTTTCATTCCCTTTTCTTCAACCCATTCTCCCCCAGTAAAAATTTTGCCTGAGAGTTTATGCTCAGAATTGTTTTTGAAAGAGATTTACTTATTTTATATTTATGGGTGTTTCACCTGCATGCGTGTCTGTGTACCCTATGTACCCCTGGTGCCCTGAGAGGCCCTGAGGAGGGAACTGTATACACTGGAACTGGAGTTTATAGATGGCTATGAGCAGCTGTGTGGGTGCTAGGAACTGAACCCACACTCTCTGGAAGAGTAGCCAGGGTTTTTAACCACCGAACCATCTGTCCAGACACTGTAAGCAGTTTCTATTTCCACGATTGCTACGACCCTTCAGGAGACTTGGATAGCTGAGACCTAGGTGGGCTTCTCAGAACATAGTTTTCTCCCCAAAGTTCCCAAAGGAAACACAAGGGAGTCCCTGCTCCTGCTGACTCTTCCTGACATGGGGTTCCCCCTCCACATCTAAGGCTGACCAAGGGCTTTTCATGGAGCTCAGTAGCAGAAATCTTGCCTGACACTGAAAGGCTCAGGCTCAGTCCAGCAATACAAAAAAACCCATAAGAAATAAAATGAAATTCTGTCCAAAGATCAAAGCTGTGCTGCCAGGCTACTCACTCTTCGGTATTACCATCATCAACAGGTTCAATAATTTTCAAAATCTCCACATCCACCCCTACATCTCACCCCAGGATTAATCATCCCCCAATTCTATCTCATCCCACACTCCCTTTTACTAGGACAGTAGGAAGGGTTCCTCAAGTCACGAGGAAAGGCTTTTCTGTGGATTCCTCCCCCCAAGCAAACAAACAAACAAACAAACAAACAAACAAAAAGAAGAGGAACTTGATCCCTCTGGAAACCATAAACAAAAACCAAAGTACATTTCAGGAACTTCAAATAATTTCTGCAGGAACTGGTCAGGTGCAGTATTAAAGCCCATTTTTGTCCAGTTAAGCTACTATAACAAAATACCAGAGACCAGGTAGCTTATAAATAACAAATTTATTTCTCAGTTGTGGTGGCGGAGCAGTCTATCTCGGCACTGACAGATGTGTTGTCTAGCGAAAACCGATTTCCCTGTCTATAGATGGAGTCTGTACTATGCTCTCACCTAGAGAAGGCAGGCAGCTCCGGGGATCCAGGGCACTACTCTCATGTAGTTACCTTCAAAAAGCCCCGCCTTCTAAACCCACCATACTGAGGACTAGATTTGTAACTATAAACTGGACAGGGTGAAGCTGGGGCACAACGGAGACGCAGTGTGCTCACTATGTCTGTTTCCTGACGTAAAAGCCTGGAGCTGAGGAACTTGTCTTTTGAGAACTTGAAGTAGATCACCCATAATCATGAACTTCAAAATTCTGATTTCTCTAATGGTAGTCAACAGAGACTAACAGATTCTCTAAGAGTTCTAACAGATTCTTAAGAGTTCCCTAAACAAGGCTAAATGCCTTCTCGGAGGGTGCGAAGCAAAAGTAGCAGTCTCACAGTAATTAAGTTTTTTCAAATACAGTTTCTACACACTCATACATTTCTGATACAGGATTTCACTATGTGGCTCCTGGTAGCACGGAACTCACTATGTTCTGACGGTTGTCCTCAAAGTCACTGACTTCCAGTTTCCGCAGCTCGAGTGCTGAACTTATAGATGTGGGTCACCATATCTAACTCCTAACTACAGTTAAAACTCACGCTGACTGGTAAACTGATCTATCTTGAGCACAGAAATCCTTATCGTCTCTACTATTTAGCTTCCCCCCACCCCCCAATTTTTCAAATAAACTTGACATAAAAGGTGCCCTGTACGCCCCGCACTCGACTTTGCGTTGCAAGACTAGAAGATCTGGTAACCACCCACTACCCATGTTCTGATGACTTCGCGCACGCTCTCTCTCTTTCTTACCCTCCTGTACAATCCACATCCTCCAAAAACCTTTTCGCCCATGTAGTCACACTCCCGCGACCTAAGTCCCTGCGGAGGAGACCTCTTCAAGCCTCCAGCGCCATCCCGGAAACCGGGTGGGTCCCCTAGAGCCGGCCTGCAGCCAGCGACCAACAAATACAGGCCTTAAGGCCCCAAACACAAAGTACTTAAAACCAAGGGCAACCTCACCTCAAAAGTGCAAACTGCGACCTCACGGCTTCGAACTCGGACGACCTGCGAATACCAACTAGGGCAGTACCGGGATAGGTCGGGCAGGGCACTGAGATGATCCGGAACAACCTCTCTCCAGCCACTTCCGCCATGTGGCTGAGCTTTTATAGTGGACTACATTTCCCAGAAGGCGGTGCTGCTCCAGAGTCCGCAGGAGAGTTCAATGTGCGAGAGAGAAGTAGAGATATGTTGGAATTAGAGAACGTACGATTAGTCTTCTAAAGGGGGAATTTCTCGAGGATCCAAGGCTTGAAGCCTCTGAAACTTAAGCAGTTACGGCTCTGTGGTGGGGTGGATCTTTACTCCAGCTACAGAAGTGAAGAACCGGAGCAAGTGACCCAGCCCAGGACTACATTTCCCAGAAGCCATCCCAGACCGCGTTCTCATTAAAGAATCCTCCGGTGTAGGAGAGCTCTTAAGAGCTTCTCCAGTGTAGTGTCTCAAGGCCCCTGGAGCAAGGAGACAAGGCTGTTAGGACTGGGAATAATAAGTAGATAGGGTAAAGATCGTTCTATCTTTACTGGAACATTTAATCTACTTACACTTGATATCCACTAATTTAAGTGTGCTCCATTAGCCTGGGCTTAGCATTGCATGTTTGTAATCCCAGCACTCAGGTGGCAGAGGCTCGAGAATCAGGAATTTTTAATGCCAGCCTTGGTTACAGAACAAGTTTGAAGCCAAGGTTACCTAACAACCTGTATCCAAAAAGGAAAACAAATAGAGAGATGGTTCAGCGCTTAAGAGCACTGTTTGTTCGGTTCCAAACACTTATGTTTGGCCAATCACGAACATTTATGTTGGATTAAATTTTTTTCTTTAGATATTGTCTCACTAATATAATGAGAATTCAATGTCGATCATACTGGCCTCAAACTCTGAGAAGTCCATGTCTCTGCTTCCTGTTTGTTGTGTATAAAAGGAGCAACACCGTGCCTCAAGTCTTGGTGGATTTTGTTGTTGTGGAAACAGAATCTTATTAGGTGGATCGTCTCCGGGAAAAGAGAGGGAGGGAGGGAAGGAGAGAGAGAGGGAAAAGGAGAGGGAGAGGGAGAGAGAGAGAGATAGAGAAAGAGAAATGAGAATATCTCGCTCACAAGACCAAGACCTAGGTTCACCGGCAACCAGATTCCGCTTTTCAGATTTCTAGGTTCATGGTCTTTTCGGGACCTCCTGGGATCCTTTCTAGACATCTGTCCCAGAGGAATTCTCCGTGAACCGGCTTAGAGCAGATATTGTGGCAGGTGTCACACGAAGGAGGATTTGGTGCCCTTGCTTGTTATTCCCGTGTCACTGCGGCTCGGAACCCTCGGTTTGAACTACATTTCCCAGAAAACAACGGGTGTAGGCAATTTACAGTCCAGTCCCCAAATACCCTGCAGGGTTCTCAGTGCTTCGCAAAATGAATTCAACCTAAATCCAAGGGCGGTAGAGAAGGGCTCTAAACCAGTGTCTCGAAACTGGAGCTCCTGATTTGGACGTAGAGAAGCCGCCAGTTGCAAGTAGAATGTGAGGCCTGTGGGTTCGTGTAGAGCACAGGAACACTTTGTGAAGGAATGTGTGGGAGCGCACTTACGTGCGTGCGTGTGTGCGTGCGTGAAAGGAGGAGAAGGTGTTGAAAGACAGGAGAGGGAGAGGGAGAGACCCGGGTGGTGGGGAAGAGGGCTGTGACCGGAAGGGCTGGGAAGTTTCTCCTGAATTGGAAGCCCAGTGAGAAGCTGCGACCAGTGGTTGGATGGCATCACAGGCTGTGAGGCGCAAGTCCCTTACTTTGCTTGGGCTGCTATAGTTCTGTGCCAATGTCCCACCTAGGTTCCCTGCTGTTTTCGCCACACTTTCTCCTCACTTTGACTTCTTGGGGCTGACGCAGAAAGGTCTGTAAGAGGGAAGTCGCAAGCTAATCCGTAGATGAAGTTCTTCAGCAAGAAGACACAGCATTGTTAACTGTGAGAGGCATGGGATGTTGGTGGTGGTTTTTGAAGTCAAGGACCAGCCCCTTACAAGTCTCAGAGTCCCTGCTCTGTAAACCTGAACACAGACAGCATCCAGTTGCTATGGCTAAAGAAGCTCTGTTTTATACTGTGCAACCATCTTGGTACCCATCAACCATTTGTCTCTGACTCCAGTCCTTCTAAGATAAGTTCTCATTAACCCTGACTCAGTGACACAACTACCCAAAAATGTAACTGCTTTGTTTGTTTGTCTATTAATTTATTTATTTATTTATTAGCTTCTGTAACTTGCTTACGCAGATACCCAAAGATTGTTCTAACTTGCCTTAATCACTTAACTTGGTAGGACGGAACAGTTTTTGTAGCTTGTATAGATAGATATTGAAGGTCTTCATGTGGTTTCCCCCCTTTAAAAGTCCTGCGCCTTTACCCCTTCCTCAAGCCGATCTCAAGTTTGGCTCACAGATTAGCCCGTAATCAATACATCTTTTAATTATAGTTGGATTGAGTCTTCCCCAGGGGTCATACACTCCATAACACAGCTTCACTCCTATTATTTGTTCATTGAATTCAGGTCCTCTACAGAAGCAATAGGCACTCTTAGCCGGTGACTAGGATTCCCAGAAGGCAGTGTTGTGGTGCCCCTAAGACTTGGTGATGAGGGATGGGGGTAAGGTTGAAGCTACCTCTGGGGACATGAGAGCAGCTAGCCAGCCATTAAAAGATAAGGTCTACCACCAGGTGGTGGCACATGCCTTTAATCCCAGCCTCCAGGAGGCAGAAGTAGGCAGATCTCTGTGAGTTTGAGACCGGCCTAGTCTACAGAGTGAGAAATTCCAGAATGCGAAAGCTACACAGAGAAACTATGTCTTGGAAAAACAGAACAAAATTAAATAGATTTGCTGATGAACTGTCTATCAAGCCCCTAAAGCCAGCTTGGTTTTTGTTTGTTTTTTTTTATTGTTGTTTGAGATGGAATCTCACTGTATACCAGAGGCCTCAGATTCTCAATGTTTTAGAACAGTGGTTTTCAACCTTCCTAATACTGTGACCCTTTAACACACTTCCTCACATGGTGGTGACCCCCAACTACAAAATTATTTTTGTTGTTACTTTACATTCAACCTTGCTAATGTTATGAATCTATTGTAAATACCTGTGTTTTCAAACATTCTTAGATGACACCTGTGAAAGGGTCATTTGCTCCCCAATGGGATTGTAGGCATAGTTTTTGCAGTCTATGTTAGTAACATTCAACTTTTCCTCTAGCCGGCTACCCACCAGAGGTAGTGGAAGAGAAGCATTATTAGGAAGTGGACTTGTTCAGCAATAGTTCTTTGGGGGGTCAGCTCGATCTTCTTCGTCAGCAGTTCAGTCCTGTAGCAAACACCAAATACGACTCAACAGCTGCAGACCAGTCCTCTAGGCAGGCAGACACCGGGCACGAACCAGCAGCCATAATTCAATCCTGAAGAAACCACAAGGCTTGCCAACCAGCCTGAGGCAAGGCCACTGAAGTGGCAAGCTGCCCTCAGGAACTCCACAAGCAGTTCTTGGGCAAGTTTCTCTCAATGTTGGTGTTACACAAGTTTTGCTCAATAATGCTATGTAAGGTGAACCAGTAAATGCATGTCTTTAGTGAAGAATATCAAGGCAGAGCAAACCAAACCAATGTTCCTCTCCCACTGTCTGTGGGGTCATATTTATACTTCGGCATCATGCATGTATCCTTTCCTGTGTCTGCTATATAGAAACATCCCTTCATCTGTGTCTGCTTCAGGAAAACATTCGTTCTCATGTCTGCTTTAGCAAGACTTCTTTTCGCCTGTGTGCCCCAGCAAAACATCATTTGACATAACTAACTTTCCAAATAAACCATAAGTCTCCACTTCATGGGGTCCTGACCCACAGGTTGGGAGCTGCTGCATTAGACTCTCAAGTGTGGTGGTTACAGGTATGAACTACTATGCCCCAACCTTAAACCCAGTTATTTATAAAAATGCAGTTCACACACTTATACTGCATAGAGTTTGAAGCCAACATGGGCTACATGAGACTCTGTATAAAACACAAAACATCAAAAACCAATGCAGATCAGAGATACTGGAGGTTTTTTGTTTGTTTGTTTGTTTTTTGTTTTTGTTTTTGTTTTTTCGAGACAGGGTTTCTCTGTATAGCTCTGGCTGTCCTGGAACTCACTCTGTAGACCAGGCTGGCCTTGAACTAATACTGGAGTTTTTTTTTTTTTTTAAAGTTCTATATTTTCTTACTGGACAAACACTCTAAGACATGAGCAAGACTCCAGGTTAAAAATCCATCTGGTAGGACTGTTCGATGACCCTGATTCAGTCTCCCCACTGTGTGAATCCTTACAGGCCCAGCTTCGTTCTCCTCCAGTGTCTTCTCTTAGAGTTGTACCTGATTTTGTTACCAGTTTTCATCCAGATCCACTGAGGAATAGGATGATTTAGCTTTTGTTTCTTGGCCAGGAATCTCTTGATTCTGAAAGTCTTGTGAGAAGACATGGCGAGAAGCCGAGTCAGGCGTACTGCACATGATTGCGGAGGAAAGGAGAAGAAAAAGGAATTTTTGTTGTTGTTGTTGTTTTTCGAGACAGAGTTTCTCTGTGTAGGCTTGGCTGTCCTGGAACTCACTCTGTAGACCAGGCTGGCCTTGAACTCAGAAATCCGCCTGCCTCTGCCTCCCAAGTGCTGGGATCAAAGGCGTGTGCCACCACCGCCTGATACTGGAGTTTTTAAAAATACTTTTTATTATGTTTAGTTGTGTGTGTGTGTGTGTTTGTGAGAGAGAGAGAGAGAGAGAGAGAGAGAGAGAGAGAGAGAGAGAGAGAGAGAGAAGAGGGGGGAAGAAAAAGGCAAAGGAGAAAGAGGAGAAAAGGATGCCTGGTCCCTTGGAACTGGAGTTACAGACAATTGTGAACCAACAGTGCTAGGAACATTAAGTAATTTTTTAACTAAATATTTTATATGGATTGTTATTTACTTCATCTAAGGAATATTTTATTTCACATTGATGGAAGCCTTTCTAATGTAAATAAGGTAGGAAGAGCATTAAAAAATGTTTCACCACCAGGATAGTCTCAGTGTGAAAAAAAAATCAACAAATGTAAGGAATGTAGAAATTATAAGTGTTTCTGCTCGGATGGAAGGGCATCCTGGGACTCAGAAGCCCAGGAACCACACAGCTCTGAGAGGAAGCCTCCTCAGCAGAGGTGCTGCAGCTCCAGGGGAGGGTGTCCCCAGCTGAGCCGAGGAGCTCAGGAGCCCCAGCCCTGTAGGGATATTGGGGTCCTGCCTCTGCTCCCACAGGGTTCTGCTGCTCAGGGAGGCAGGATGAAGGACAGGGCAGGTGTTGGCAGTAGGGCAGCCCCAGGACACCGCTCTGGGGGTGTGGAAGCGCAGTCTGAGGCGGGGGTGGTTCTCAGGCTCTCGGACACCCAGGCACCGCTGGGAGCCTCGGAAGACCTGAGAATGGAGTGGGGGCCCACAGGCTGGATCTAGTCTGGGGTTGGGTGGGAGGAGGGGGAGCTCTGGCTGGTCCCAATGCAAAGAGGCAGTCCATGGTTTTAAGGCATTTATTGTCATGGAGGAAAGCGGATGAGAAAAACCACATCCTACTTCTCAGGGTGGGCCCGAGGTTAAATCCCTTTTACAGGGAAGAGTGTCTGGGGAGGGGAGTTTATTGGCTAAGCCTCCAGGCCTTTAGGTACCTCATTAAAATAGAGATCTGTCTTGAGCCTACATGACTACAGGTCATGTCCTCTACCTGTGGATGGGGCTTAAGGCGTTGCCCTTACGTGACTGATGGCCACAAATTTATGGGGAACTGTGGCTAGTGACAGGGGCCTGGTGTCAGGAACAGGAGGAACACCTACCATCCCTTCAAAGTTTCTGGGGTTTCAAGCCTTAGCTCAACTGGGAACCAAGCTGCCATTTGCAGCCCCACACAGCCTCATTCCTTCTCTTTGCTTCTTTTGTCCTTTTCGTTGCTTCTTATCTTCCTGGCTTTTTCCAAGGAAAGAGTCAAACCAGGCAGCAAATCTCATGAAAGAGATTTATTGAAGAGCCCTGGATGTGGAGGAAGGAATCTAGGAGTGGCTGCCTCTGCTTCCAGGAGTGGGCAACAGAGAATTAAAGGGCAGGTCTTATACAGGATATCTGAGGGGGTGGAGCTTTTCAGGGCAGAAATTTCCAGATTGAGCATTGGTGGAATTTCAAGTCCTGAGCTTGGAGAGGTCAGAGGTTGATGGGTTTTCCTGTTCAGGGATTAGTGGTTTGTTTTTGTTTTGTTTTTTTTGTTTTGTTTTTTATCTCTTTTCCCTGCATGGCCCCATGGGCTGTGGTGGAAAGTCCCTCCTGGCTGCAGGCTTTGGCTGAGATGCCATATCTATTCTATGGATCTGCTCCGGGAAGAGAGGAGAGATCCTGCAGTGGTATTTCTTCAGGGTTGTAGGCTGAGGCAGGAAAGAAGGTATTGCCACCATGGACAGCTCCTGGTGGGCCGGCAGCTCCTGCTAAGGCAGGAAAGGAGATGTGCCACCACATACAGCTCCTATGAGGCTGCAGGCTGAGGAGATGTCAGCCATTTTGACAGGAGCTGCCATTTTTGACAGCTGTGGGAGTTGGGGGGCATCTCACCTTGACCTTAGGCAGGAACGGAAAGGAGGAGCCTACTACAGCTTTGATAGCTTTTGAGGTGCGAAGCTTAGGGGCTACAGAAAGGCCTTTTAAATGTGTAGATACTTAACACAACACCAGAAAATTCATACTAGTAAAAAAAAAACCAAAAAACGTTTCAAATGTAAAGGATTTGGGAAGGCTTTTAGTCCCCTTCCACCTTTGCTCAACACAAGAGAATCCCCACTGGTAAGAAACCTCACATAAGTCATTAGCATGGGAGGTCCTACAGATACGGCTCACCCCTTAACGTACATCAAAGAATTGGTGTGTCTGTGAAAAATCTAAGCATAGAGGGGA
>JADRCC010566735.1:0-10224 GCA_019843855.1 Hylomyscus alleni
TCCATGCTGCTGCTGTCTCATCCTTAGATTGAAGGATAGGATCTGCCTCTACCCATCAGTTCTGTTTCTTATTTGTTAGTGATTGAAAGTTGTATTTGTATTCAAAGAAAGGATGGGAATAGGGAATGTTCTTAAAAAGAAAATGGTAAGGACCAATGTTCAGGCAAATAGTTTGATATGAGAACTAGTCATCCTCCCTGGAACAGACTTGGGAAATGTAAAACCCAGACCAGACCTCAGAGGTAACACGCCTTCATTTGGTTTATGCTTTTTCTTTTTTTTTGAAATGAGTTGTCTCACATGATACTGTGCTAGTCAGAGGGGCTGGAGAAGTGAGTCACAGAGTAGCCCTGGGGATCGCCTGGCCTTTCGGGGTGCAGATGTGTCTGTATCCAGTATGCCGTCATAGCAGGTGGATGCATGTCTGCTACGTTGATTCATGTGTTAACCATGGGTCCACACTAGAATTTGAAAGCTGTCTGCATCTTACGTGAATCTCTGGTGTTGCTCTGAGAAGGAAATAGGTAGAGATTTATGTTAGTGCATGTAAATGCCCTACATGTCCTGCCCACAAAAAGAACTCAAGAATGTATATTTGTAATGTATTTCAAGTGGATTTAGGATAGCACCCTGCACTGCAACACACAAAACAGAGTTTAAGCACTAAACAAAGGAGCAAACCATGAGGAGAACTATGGATGCCATACAGACCTCCTCATCTGTGTGGGCGCTGGAGCTCCTCCATTCAGATATTTTTTTGGCATCTGAGGCCTTAACAGGTGGCCCAGCCCCCAGTCTTTTGTACTGTGGGTTAGACGGCACCCACCCATTATCCTTGGATATGGAGGTCCCTATGTTGGTCAGACACAGGAACATGACGACCTCAGTCACAGAAATGAGAGTATTGAAACAAGGAGGAAATCCATGTGTTCCTCGTCAGTTAATCGTCCCAAAAACCCACAAACAAGAAGCAGTCACAGTGTCAGCTACCTGCAAGCCTGAGTGTCCAGCTGTCAGCAGTCCTGGCATTCATAAGTTGGGCAATTTCACAAGGGAAGGTGCCCAGTCCCTGAGCCCTGTCCACGCCGTGTTGACATTGCTGTGGCTGGTAGATACTGACTCAACTCCTGTAGCTTGGGGACATTTGGGCTCAGTGGTCTGGGGTATTAAAACTTTCAAGGTTCAAGCAACATTTGCTTCTGGCAAGTGTTGGCCTAACTTTGGGCCTGGAGCACTTGAGATAAGACAGAAAATCTGGCTTAAGAGAACCACCATGACCAGGAGACCCTCACTACCCCATGTGGAATGAATGCAACTTACCACAGCGACGTGAAGATCCTGAAACCCAGGGGACACACTTCCTTTCTAAACCTTAAGAAAAACTTGAAGCCACTTGCTATATTATGCTTCAAAATTTTAATACTCTTCAGGGATTTTTTTTCCTTCTGTTCTTGAACTTTGTGGTTAACTGCCACCTAGAGTGCAGAGTGTACCCCATTTATATATGATGTGGAGTTCAGAGGAGGGCCCTGGCTGGTAAACTCAGATAAATGAGGAAAGGCGTTATCAGGCATCATAAGTATTGGACTAGTTCATGTGACCAGAACAGCACCCCTTGTCCTCTAGTTCTGACACAGCACAGCTCTGTGGCCAGGACTGTTGTGTGTATGCTAAGTCTAGATCTGTTTGTCAGTGACTGAGTAAATCCTAAAAGGACTCCACACCGCCTTACTCTGACACAAAGGGGTGGTTCCCCCAAGTGTCTGCTCTGCTTGGATGAGTCAGGGCAGTGCCTTTGACAAACTCTGCCTGCTTTCCTGGGAGCACTTTGTCCTTCTAATTTAGAACAGTGTTTGTGGAGGAGCTCACAGTAGGGAACCCAGATGCACTTCAGAGCCAAGCGTATGTTTTCCTTCCAGGTGCCAGCAGATGTGGAGAAGTGCCAGGATAGGATGGAGTGCTTCAACGCGGATCTGAAGGCTGATATGGAGAGGTGGCAGAACAACAAGCGGCACGACTTCCGGCAGCTGCTCGTGGGCTTGGCTGACAAAAATATCCAGTATTATGAGAAGGTGAGCACACGCCACTGTGCTTCCTAGGAGCCACGGCCTCTCGGGGGGACATTCACTGCTGTGAGCAGACACCGTGACCAAGGCATCTCTCAAAAGGACAACATTTAATTGGGGCTGGCTTACAGGTTTAGAGGTTCAGACCATTATCATCAAGCTGGGAACATGGCAGCATCCAGGCAGGCATGGTGCAGGAGGAGCTGAGAGTTCTACATCTTCATCTGAAGGCTGCTGGGAGAAGACTGGCTTCCAGGTAGCTAGGATGAGAGTATTAAAGCCCACACCCACAGTGACACACCTACTTCAACAAGGCTGCACCTCCAAATAGTGCCGCTCCCTGGGTCAAGCGTATACAAACCACCACAGGTGTCCTCCAGATCCCCCTTGTCGCATCCCTGACCTGCCTCATGTGACCTACCCCAGTGCCCTGGCAGACCCTGCTCTCCTAGGCCTCCTCTTTGCTGGAGGAAGTGGCTCTTTGATCTGGGAAGCTGGCTGCTTTCCAATGATACCAGCATGTGGGCACCCCCAGTTACTGGAGGCTTTGGGGTTACTTCATGTTACCTTGTGGTTTTACATAAAGGTGTCTTCATTTTCGCTATGCTATGAACCCCTCTAGTCATCTGTTGAAGCAGACAGACATCATGCACACCAGATGAAGGAATCAGGTTCTATTACAGCTAGCTGTGAGTCACCATGCTAGGAACTGAACTCAGGACCTCTAGAAGCAGTCAGGTGCTCTTAACTGCTGAGTCATCTCTCCAGACCACAATAATACTTGTTTTTGATGTTGAACTTTAAAACACTCTTTTTAAATAAAGATATGTGGAGTTACACAGGAAAGCAATGCTATTTAAAAAAGACTTTTATTCATATATCCTTTTGATTTGTGGATCTCAGATTTGTTTCCCTTTAACATACACACACACACACACACACACACACACACACACACGCACGCACGCACACACACACACACGCACGCACGCACGCACGCACACACGCACGCACACACGCACGCACACACGGGAGGGGAGGGTAAAAGAGCTGTCTCCTAAAATCAAGGTTCACTTCTTATGTATCTAATTTGAAGTCATTTCTAGTAATAAGTCCTGATGTCCTTTTGTAGCCTAAACTTACAGTTAAGCAATGGCCCAGGTTTTTTGTTTTGTTTTGTTTTTCGAGTCAGGGTTTCTCTGTGTAGACCTGGCTGTCCTGGTACTCACTCTGTAGACCAGGCTGGCCTCGAACTCAGAAATCTACCTGCCTCTGCCTCCCAAGTGCTGGGATTAAAGGCATGTGCCACCACCACCCGGCACAATGGCCCAGTTTTAGTTGAAATAACTTGGCCTTGAAATTCAGCCGTTGGGAGCAGAACAGCCCCTTGCCCTGTAGGACGATGCTAGGGACAGGCCTTTCTCCTAGATTGTGGCCCTAGGACTGTTGCGCTAAATCTCCAATCCCAATAAGCCTGTCCACAGCACACACAGCTCAGCTTTAATATTTATGAGCTGCACACCTAAGTTGGACAGATACCACCACACTGCTCTGTTCCCCAGCTACTTTCAGTTCCTCCAGACCGTGTGGTTCTGCTCTGTCTTCCTCCTACCTCTTGTTCCTCCTCTTCCTCTCCTCCATCTCCTTATTTCCCCCTCCTCCTTCCTCTCTTACCTTCTCTAAAACTCCCAGCCTCACTTTTTCCTTCCACTGCCCAATCACAGGCTCTAGCCTTTATTTGACCCATTAAAATGGGGAGAAGGTTCGCCTGAGATGACCTGAGTACCAGTGATCCTTGTCTAGAAAGCAGAATTAGCATCAAAATACACACAGCCCAGGGGCAATCCACAACACTGGACGCAGCCTTGGCCCAGGCTGTGCTGAGGCTTAGGTGGTTGTGGCTGCTGCTCCAAGGGGATGTGCCTGCTCTCTGCACAGTTTACTGAAGGGTGAAGAAAACTGCCCTCCATTCTTCTAAGCCATGCGAAGTCAAGGCCTCTTCCTGCTGGCTGTGTGTTAGGCGAGGCACCTGCCCAGCCTCCCTTTCTTCATTTGTAAATACTAATCATTTTTTGCAGAGTAATTGCAAAGACAAAGTAAAATGCACATGCAAGTTACCAGCATGTGGCAGACACTCAAAGTTTACCTCAATGCTCATATTTCAGAATCTAGAACCAAGAGGTCCAGTGTCTCTATCATGCCTGTTGTGGATGGACCCACAATCTCTAAACACCCAGGCTTGCATCTCTTTCTTCCTTGTGTACCGTAATCAGGGCCTGTCTGAGGCCTGGCCTTAGCATCTACATGTATCTGATGTTGCTTCTCTGCAGTTTTCATAAGCAAGGGATTGAATACCCAGCTGATAAATAGCAGGCTTTGCATAGCCCTGTCAGCGTCCTAAGTCCATCAGAGAAGCAGTAGTAACAGATTCCCAGAGGGAAGGATGAAATAATCGTGCTAAAGGGTAGGAGCAAGGAGAAAAGTCCTTGGGGCCAGTGGGGTGGCCAGGAAAGCCCAGCCTGTGAATCAGAGATCTGATGAGCATACACTCTGGGCAGAGGGAACAGCACATGCAAGTCCCCAAGTAAGGAAATAGCTTTGCACATTTGATGACCGAAAAGAACGATCAACCTGTTCCTCTTGGGACAGGAAGTAAGGCCCTTGCAGCTGTGAGTGGTGGCGGTGGATCTAGAATGCTGTTGGCTTCACTTCCGGGCCATTGCTGGAAGCAAGCTCCTTGAGGCTGACTAGCCTTTCCTTGTTTAGGACAGGCTTCTGAGTCTGGCTTCTTCACACCATGAAAGGTGTGAGGAAGAGGTTTCAACACTCTTCCTTCTGCTTGGCCTCATGCTGCCTCTTTCCACCCACCCCCACCCCATCCCACCCCCACCCCGCTGACCTCCACCCACCCCCACCCCATCCCACCCCCACCCCGCTGACCTCCTCCCCGGGTGACTCAGGGAGAGCTCTTCACCCTGAGTCTCTGTACAGCGGACTTGCCCTTCCCTTTTGCAAAAGGCTTTCAGAGGGAGGGCAATGTCTGCTGGGTCAGCCACTCTCAGGCAGTGCCCGGGTCTTCTGAGTTCTTGTCCTGTCAGAGGATGTGGAATGAGAGGAGCAACAGTGTGCATTCATGTTCTAACTGGGAACCATGGAATAGTGAATGCAAAACACAGCAGGATGCAGGCCTAGCAAAACCTGATTGTTGGGTCAGTGCGTGGCTCAGAGGGCTGGGTAAAGGTGCCTGACAGCCTGTATGTGATCCCTGGAACCCATATGGTGGAAAGAGAGAACTGACTCCGTAAAAGTTGTCCTCTGACCTCCACACACGTTGTCATGGTACATGCGCCCTCACCCTTCACATACCCAGAAATTAATGTAAAGATTGCTAGACTCCCTTCTCCCCAATCTTTGGAGACATATAAAAGTGGCCCAAACAAGCAAACCAAACTTTTGGTGAACAAGAGCGTGTTTTCTACCCACCCCAACTCACGTGGCTGGCCTCTCATGGTTCCATCCCTATACAAGCCCCGCCCACACCTCCAACACTGCTTCTATCAGTTCTCAGAACTGGTGTTCTCATCAAGAGTTTCCTGCCTGGTCTGGTCTTTGCTTAGTGAAGGTAAAGATTTTCTTAGAATGGATCCTTTCCACACACTGGGTATAGGCTTCACACTATCATGGAGGCATGCAAGCCTTATAAGGACATGGCTCTTTCATAAAGATGGGGGTGACAGATTCCAGACAAACACCTCTCACCTCCCCTATTGATAATAGTATTGATAGCAGATGTAGGTGCCACTAGATAGAGGTGAAGCGGCAGGATCAAGATTAACAGAGTGGCATTTGGTGACTGACCTTGTGTGCATGCTCTCTTTCCAGTGCCTCATGGCGTGGGAGTCGATTATTCCACTATTGCAAGAGAAACAAGAGGCCAAGTAGCTTTGGTTTTGGAACAGAGACTCTTCTGCCTCCACAGGGCATGGTACCCTGAACCAGAATGTCCCTGCAGTGCCGGAGAGGTCGCCGTGGGAAAACAGCACAACAGCACCTCTTGTGTGTACTTTCTCCCCCTCCCTCACAGTTGTTTTCAGTTAGTATTTATTCCTTGGAGTCTATGAGGCTATCATCATCTCTCAGCAGAAGCATACCTCCGTATTGTGAAGGAAACTCTTAAATGGAACACTATGAAGACTTGAAACCGAGGGGCAGGACAACCCCCACATGACATATGGCATCACTTTAGGGACAGCCCAGTTGCCATTGTGAGACAGAACCCCAGTCCTGCATTTCAGGGATATGGGGAGACATGAAGAACGCAGCTGCGGCTTGGTGTGGAGACCAGGTGGCTCTGCTCTTTACCTGTGAGGGCATTAACCTGACCCAGCATGCAAGGAGGTGTGGGTACCTTCTCGGAAAGTCCTTAATTTACTGTGGCCGTGGCCTGCTGCCTGCTCGTGATGAGTGGCCTCTTTTGACTTGTTTCTGGTTCACATGGGGCCCCCTAAATCCGTGTCTGTGAGCAAGCCAGCGTCCTTGTCCTTACGGGATGCCTCAGGATCTTGTTTCTGACACCAGAAGGCAAAAGATGAGAAGCTTTTTGGTGTGAACTGGAAAAAAAAAAAGGTGCATTTTTCTCCGTGAAGGTCTTTGTGTGTTTTGCTTGTTCACTGTCACCATAGTTGGGATTAGACCTGTTTGGAGACAGCTGCTGTCAGTGATGTTCCTGTGTGCCAAGCCCCAGCTCCGATGTCTGCTTTGTGCAATTTGCCTTTACCTCACCAAAAATGTCTAGTTTAATCTCCCTGCCATGCCCGCTGACTGTCTGGGCAGCCTTGCAGTGAGGGCTGGTGTGCTGTATTGTTTTTGCCGTCACAATTTGTAAACTCAGTGTGACTTCTACATGAGTGTTTTAACCCTCAAAATTCTGTGGTCAGGAAGAAAAAAACATCTGTAGGTTCCTCAGAGATGAGAAGAGCAATATCTTGCTCTTTGCTTCTGGCTATGTGCAAATCTCCATTTGTAGCCAAAATCTGGGGGCTGCCACTGTGCTTAAACATCTTCATTTGAAGCTTTTCAGATTGCCATAAAGCCAACAACAGAAAGGCTCTCTCTTCCCCACCATTGTCCTTGCTAAAAAGAAGCTACAAATCTGTGTCCTTTCATCTGTGACTCTTTGCTAAAAATCTGTAGATCTGAGTTACAGGTAAATGGAAGGGGCTTTGTTTTTAAAGTGAAGCAGTCAAGCATTGCTTCATATACATGTTAATTTGCAAATCCGATCACCACACAGCATGCTAAGTACTGAATTCCCTCTAACATGGAGTCAGCTGCATCTGGGACACCATGGGACAGCAGCTAGACAGCATGAAACAATTTGTCTTCTCATATTTGACAAATTTGTGACAGAAATAATAATTCCTGCATCTCTCGGTACTTGCCTAAACCCTATCTGTGCCATCCCAAAGTCTTTGATGTGAATTTTCTTTGGTACAAATATAGAAATGGCCCACTGAGGCAGAAGAGTAAGAACAGACCGTACACCCCAGCTCCAGCGACTTGGCATCTCATTCTACCTCTTAAACCACTGGGTTGGTGTGGGTATAAATGTTCAGAGCCAACCCAAGCGTGCTGGTAGAGTCAGGGTGTGTATTTAGTCACCAACTGGCCTCCATTGTGTATCAGCAGACACCAGACTGGCCCAGAGGTGATGTTGAGAAACCTGAAACTTTGCTTTATGGACTGTACACTTGATACTCGTACAGTGACGTAATGATGTGTACAGTAATGTAATGATTCATGGGAAGAACTATAGAAAAAAATATAAAGAATCTAAAATTTGATGACCAGCTGGTTGCCAAAACCCCAAGTCAATCCTGTGTGCTGGTTAGTTACACAAGAAGAAAGCCCTGTAGAAACAGCCTTCAACTGTACTGGGAAATGTAGGGAGGGAAGCGGGGTCTACAGCCATTCCCTCATGAGAGGTGGCTCTCACAGCATCTTAAAATGTTGGTCTTGCTCTGTTTATTTGGCTTGTAAGCAATGTCCCTTGGCTTTGAGTTTCCAGAAAGAGCTAGAATAATGGAGACATTCTGTCCCCTCAGAACAGTGTCAGTGGCAGAGCCAGGGACATCCATGCACAAGGGGGCACTCTTGTCCCTCTCAGGATGGCACCTGGTGAGCTGAGAAGGTTGGCCTAGAAGAAAAGGGACAGTAGACAGCGAAGGAGGCCTTCCACCCTCCAGCTCCACAGTCCCTCAGTCCCTGGAAGCTCACCAGTTGAAAGCATGCACAAAAGAGATTCCCCACATGAAGCATAGCTCAGAGGCTACAGTGCCAAAATGCCCCAGAGGGGCTCCATCACTTCTGGCGCCTACAAAGCCTTTCCCTGAAGTCACAGGTCCCTCTGACTTATTGTCCAGGAAACTTCACAGGCAGAGGGATATAGATAGCTTTTGAGGCTTGAACACATGCCGGCGAGATGAAAGTTGGCCTTAGCAACTGCCCAGGTCCTGAGAAATGGAGGGCTTGTTCACCGCGTTAGAAGCCTGTAAAGGCAAAAGAGGGAAATCTTAAAGCCAAGGAGATTTGAGAGCTGAGATTGTTTAGGACAGTTGTGGTTTGTAACAGGGAAGGATACTTCTGATGTTGCGAATTTCCAAGAAGAATCTGGGCTGGGCTGCTCTGAAGGGAGGAGCCAGTGACCCCTCAGCCTGTGTGGGGTCAGGCTTCATGCTCTCCTAAGGCTTAGCAGTGATTGCTGCCAAGCAAGCGAGTGGGAAGTAGGGTTAGAAGATGGGCTTGTGCTTTGTGCTTTTCCAAGCTGATCCTCACCTCACCAGATATTTTCCCATAACTGAAAGAAGGAAACCCAGCATGCCTGGGGATAGAAGCAGAATGTAGGATACGTCTCTGTGCCAAATGGAGTGTGTAGGATGTGCCCTTTCAGCCTGTAAGCAGGAGGAAACCGTATGTGAACACTACAACCTCTGGTGGGGGCCCTGTGGAAATTTTAATTTTACAAGTGGGCAGTGTTTCTCTTTTAGGACAACACCCACGGAACACTCAAAGCTGTGTGACTTGTCCTGTGTCCTGTAGGTAGCTGGCTGTTTTGATGAGGTCATTTAAGTCATGGGAGTGTCCCTACACTACACTATCCTGAGCTGGTTGGGGTGGGTAGAGGAAGTCAAGGACTGCCTGAAAGGCCGCATTGGCCCTACTGATTTGGGTCTTGGGATGGGCTGGAACATGGTTCCTGACTGACTAGGTGGAGCTGGCAACCTTGAAGGGTGATTTTTTTTTTCCCCCAGAGGATCAGCTACCTGTAACTGGGGCAGGGCACACCCTCCGGGTCCCAGCTTCCCTCAGAGGGTCTTGCTAAGTCTATGACTGGGAGAGTTTGGTCATCTTCATGTAGGAGACTATGGTGGGAATGTGGGGGGGGTGTCTCCTGCCTTTCGGAAGCCCTCTGGACGGCAGTGGGTTGGATGTGCCTTCTCGGTGCCTGTGGTTTGCTCTGCTCAAGGCAGCAGGGGGCACTTTGCAGCATAGTTGAGGTGCAGTTGGCGTGCTTTCTTCCTCCCTGTTTATAATGTAGTGAGTAACCAGTGATCCAGTATTTTACGAACCCACTCTGTCAGTGTTCCGTTTTAAAAGTGTCCCCATGGTTGCACACTTCAGAGGACAGGGACTCTGTGTCTGAGAAGGTTGAGATGAGGGCTCTGTTATGGGGCAAGCTGTTCTCTCCTAGTCTTATCTGTTTGAATATTCTGGAGCCTACAAAGCCTTTCCCTGAAGTCACAGGTCCCTCTGACTTATTTTTCAGGAAACTCTGCCTTGAGGGTACCACAGGCAGAGGGATATAGATAGCTTCTGAGGCTTGAACACATGCCGGTGTGGCAAAACCCCACGTTTACCGAAGTAGTAGTTTTTAACTACTATTATTTATAAATAAGTGTTGTGGGGGGAAAAAACCTTTAAAAGATCAGTAAGTTGTTTCTCATATTTATGAACTTGAAAACCCAACACACCCAGAAAAAGCCACAGATTGTTAAAAGCCTAATTGTAGTGTGTAACAATTTGTCAGTACCTGCTAATTGCCTTACTCTTCAGCTAGTGTTTTAAAGAGTCTGCATAGAAAGTTTTAGACATGGAAGCG
>JADRCC010566738.1:0-14333 GCA_019843855.1 Hylomyscus alleni
TCTGGGAGTCTGCTTGGTATTGTTATTCTTCCTTCAGCTCCTTCAGTCCTTTCTCTAACTCTTCCATTGGGGAACCCATGCATAGTCCAATAATTGGCTGCGAGCATCTGCCGCTTTATTTCTCAGGCTCTGGATGAGCCTCTTAGGAGACAGCTATATCAGGCTCCTGTCAGCAACACTTCTTGGCATCCACAATAGTGTCTGGATTTGGTGACTGTATATGGCATGGTATGAGATGGATCCCCAGGTGGGGTAGCTATGGATGGACTTTCCTTCAGTCTCTGTTCCACACTTTGTCTCTATATTTACTCACAAGAGTATTTTTCTCCCTTCTAAGAAGGACCAAAGCACCCACACTTATGTCTTCCTTCTTGAGCTTCATGTGGTCTGTGAATTGTATCTTGGGTATTCCAATCTCCTGGGCTAGTAACCACTTATCAGTGAATGCATACCATGTGTATTCTTTTGTGACTAGGTTACCTCACTCAGTATGATATTCTCCAGATCCATCCATTTCCCTAAGAATTTCATGAATTCATTGATTTTAATAGCTGAGTAGTACTCCATTGTGTAAATGTACAACATTTTCTGTATCCATTCTTCTATTGAAGGGCATCTGGGTTCTTTGCATCTTCTGGCTATTATAAATAAGGCTTCTATGAACAGAGTGGAGCATGTGTCCTTACTACCTGTTGGAGCATCTGCTGGGTATATGCCCAGGAGTGGTATAGCTGGGTCCTCAGGTAGTACTATGTCCAGTTTTCTGAGGAATTGTGAAACTGATTTCCAGAGTGGTTGCACCAGTTTGCAATCTTACCAGCAATGGAGGAGTGTTCCTCTTTCTCCACATTCTTGCCAACATCTGCTGTCACCTGAGTTTTTGATCTTAGCCATTCTGACTGGTGTGATGTGATTTGCATTTCCCTGATGACTAAGGATGTTGAACATTTCTTTAGGTGCTTCTCAGTCATTTGATATTCCTCAGTTGAGAATTGTTGTTTAGCAAAATACCCCATTTTTAATAAGGTTATCTGATTCTCTGGAGTCTAAATTCTTGTGTTCTTTGAGTATTTCTCTGCCATTCAAGTATCTTCAGTTGAGAATTCTTTGTTAAGCTCCATTTCTCATTTTTTAATAGGGTTATTTGATTCTCTGGAGTCTAACTTCTTGAGTTCTTTTTATATATTGGATATTAGCCCTCTATCGGATGTAGGATTGGTAAAGATCTTTTCCCAATCTGTTGGTTGCTGCTTTGTTCTATCGACAGGTGTTCTTTGCCTTACAGAATCTCTGCAACTTTATGAGGTCCCATTTCTCAATTCTTGATCTTAGAGTATAAGCCATTGGTATTCTGTTCAGGAAAATCTCCTCTGTGCCCATGTATTTGAGGCTCTTCTTCAATTTCTCCTCTATTAGTTTCAGTCTATCTGGTTTTTTTTGTGTGTGTGTGTGTGTAGGCCCTTGATCTACTTGTACTTGAGCTTTCTACAAGGAGATAAGAATGGATCAATTTGCATTCTTCAACATGCTGACAGTTGAACGAGCACCATTTGTTGAAAATGCTGTCTTTTTTTTTCTGAATGGTTTTAGTTCCTTTGTCCAGTATCAATTGACCATAGTTGTGTGGGTTAATTTCTAGGTGTTCAGTTCTATTCCATTGATCTTCCTCCCTGTCTCTGTACCAATTCCATACAGTTTGTATAACTATTGCTCTGTAATACAAAATGAGGTCAGGGATGGTGTTTCTTCCAGAAGTTTTTGTATTGTTGAGAATATTTTTCACTCTCCTGGGTTTTTTGTTTTTCCAAATGAATTTGAAAATTGCTATTTCTAATTCTATGAAGAATTGAGTTGGAATTTTGATAGGATTGCATTGAGTCTGTAGATTCCTTTCAGCAAGATGGCCATTTTTAATATATTAATCCTGCCAATGTATGAGCATGGGAGATCCGTCCATCTTCTGAGGTCTTCAATTTCTTTTTTTCAGAAACTTGAAGTTCTTGTCATACAAATCTTTCACTTTCTTGGTTACAGTCACACCATTGTATTTTATATTATTTGTGAAGAGTGTCATTTCCCTAAATCATTTCTCAGTCTCTTTGAGTAGAGGAAAACTACTGATTATTTGAGTTAATTTTATAACCAGCTACTTTGCTGAAGTTATTTATCAGATGAAGGAGTTTTCTGGTGTAATTTTTGGAGTCACTTAATATACAATCATATCATCAGCAAATAGTGATATTTTGATTTCTTCCTTTCTAATTTGTATCCCTTTGACTTCCTTTTGTTGCCTAATTGCTGTAGCTAGAATTTCTAGTACTATATTTGTGTAGATAGGGAGAAAGTGGGCCTTGTCTAGTCCCTGATTTTAGGGGGCATTGCTCCAAGTTTCTTTCCATTTAGTTTTATGTTGGCTACTGGTTTGCTGTATCTTTCTTTTACCATGTTTAGGTATGATGCTTGAGTTTCTGATGTTTCCAAGACTTTTAACATGAAGGGTTGTTGAATTTTGTCCAATTCTTTTTCAGCATGTAATGAAATGATCATATGATATTTTTCTTTGAGTCTGTTTACATAGTGGTCTTCTTTGAAGTTCTGATAGAATTCTACATTAAACCCATCTAGTCATGGACTTTTTGTTTTTTGTTTTGCTTGGGAGTCTTTTAATGACTGCATCTACTTCATTAGGGGATATGGGACTGTTTAGATGGTTTATCTGATCTTGATTCAACTTTGGCACCTGGCATCTGTCTAGAAAATTGTGCATTTCATCAAGATTTTCCAGTTTTGTTGAGTGTAGGTTCTGAGGATTTTTTTGAATTTCCTTAGTTTCAGTTGTTATGTCTCCCTTTTCTTCTCTGATTTTATTAATTTGGATACTATCTCTGTGCCCTCTGGTTACTCTGGCTAAGGGGTTATCTATCTTGTTGATTTTCTCAAAGAACCACCTCCTGGTTTTGTTGATTCTTTGTATTGTTCATTTTGCTTCTACTTTGTTAATTTCATCCCTGAGTTTGATTATATCCTACTGTCTACTCCTCTTGGATGTATTAGTTTCTCTTTGTTCTAAAACTTTCAGGTGTGCTTTCAAGCTGCTAGTGTATACTCTCTCCAGTTTCCTTCTGGAGGCACTTAGAGCTATGGGTTTTCCTCCTAATACTGCTTTTATTGTGTCCCATAAATTTTGGTGTGTTGTGATTTCATTTTCATTAAATTCTAAAAAGTCTTTAATTTCTTTCTTCTTCCTTGACTGAGTTATCATTGCATAGAGTGTTGTTCAGATTCCATGTGTATGTAGGCTTTCCATTGTTTTTGTTGTTATTGAAGACCAGCCTTGGTCCATGACAATCTGATAGGATGCTTGGGATTATTTCAATCTTCTTGTGTCTGCTGAGGCTGTTTTGTGACCAATTATTTGGTAAGTTTTGGAGACGGTACCATGAGGTACTGAGAAGACAGTATATTCTTTTGTTTTAGTATGAAATGTTCTATAAATATCTGTTAAATCTATTTGGTTCATAACTTCTGTTAGTTTCACTGTGTCTCTGTTTAGTTTCTGTTTCCATTATCTGTCCATTGCTAGGAGTGGGGTGTTGAAGTCTCTCACTATTTTTGTGTGAGGTGCAATGTGTTCTTTGAGCTTTAGTAAGGTTTCTTTTATGAATGTGGATGCCCTTGTATTTCAACCATAGTTGTTCAGAATTGTGAGTTCATCTTGGTAGATTTTTTTTCCTTTAATGTGTATGAAGAAGGTGTATGAAGTGTCCTTCCTCATTTTTATTTGATAACTTTTGGTTGAAAGTTGATTTTATTAGATATTTGGATGGCTAGTACAGCTTTTTTCTTAGGACTATGTGCTTGGAAATCTTTTTCCAGCCTTTTACTCTGAGGTAGTGTCTGTCTTTGTCACTGAGAAGCCTTTCTTATATGTAGCAAAGTGCTGGGTTCTGTTTACTTATCAAGTCTGTTAGTCTATGTATTTTTATTGGGGAATTGATTGCATTCATGTTAATAGATATTAAGAAAAATTATTGTTGCTTCCTCTTATTTTTGTTGTTTGAGGTCGAATTATGTTTGTGTGTCTATCGTCTTTTGGGTTTGTTGAAAGATGATTACGTTCTTGCTTTTGCTACAGTGTAATTTCCCTTCTTTTGTTGGTGTTTTCCATCTATTATCCTTTGTAGGGCTAGATTTTTGGAAAGATATTTTGTAAATTTTGTTTTGTCAGGGAAGATCTTGGTTTCTCTATGGTAATTCAGAGTTTTTCTGGATATAGTAGCATGGGCTGGCATTTGTGTTCTCTTAGGGTCTGTTTGACATCTGCTCAGCATATTCTTGCTTTTATAGTCTTTAGTGACAAGTCTGGTATTGTTCTGATAGGTTTGCCCTTTTATGTTACTTGACCTTTTTTCCTTACTGCTTTTAATATTCTTTCTTTGTTCAGTGCATTTGGTGTTTTGATTATTATATGATGTGAGGAATTTCTTTTCTGGTCCAATCTATTTGGAGTTCTTTGGGCTTCTTTTATTTTTATTGGCTTCTCTTTCTTTAGGTTAGGGAAGTTTTCTTATATAATTTTGTTGAAGTTATATACTGGCCCTTTAAGTTGGAAATCTTCACTCTCTTCTATAGCTATTTTCATTAGATTTTGTCTTTTCATTAGTAGTGACATTTTCTAAGTATTCAGATTGTAATAACTCATACAAGTTCTATTTGAGAATGAATAAATTTGATTAACATAAGGAATTTAATGTAAAATAATTTACTTTATGACCCATATCTGAGAACAATATTATAATAAAATAATTTCAAATAACTATTTATTTTGTATAGAAACCACATGTGCAATTGAAAAAATATTCCATTTTTAATATCAGATCCTAAATATGTTCATGCACTAGAATTGAGTTATAAAGTAATTTTCAAAAACAGAGAGTACAGAGTGCAAAAGACAAAAGAAATGGTCTTTTTTATAAGTAGTATCACAATGAAGAAGATTGGCCACATGAGGTGATATTATTAGTTGTAGGATCTGTTGAGATTATTTAGGATTGCAGTCCTTAACAGGTTGTCTTTGCTTTTGGAGTTGTCTTATATCTACAAATATATTATCAACATTAAATCAACTAAGTTTGTTTTAAGAAGTAAGTATAAGAAGGAGAGAGACCAAATGAAGGATAAATGTGCATCTGTAAGGAAAGAGTTACAGAGACAGAATGGGCACTGGATTGATCCAAATGCATTAGATCATGTTTAAATACTAAAACAATAAAATGAAGTTTGACTATATGAATTATTAATTATTCACTTGACTCTATTTGGTTATTTGTCTCATAGAAGCAAGGGAAGGTGATTTAGGTAACAGTTCTGTTTGTAGGTAGTTATCAATGTCTTAGTATAAAAGGGAGTAACTGTTCACTGACTTAAAATTGTCTTCATTTCTTACCAGATGCTGATTGGTGTGTGAAGTGTCCAGAAACTCATTTTTCAAATACAGAGAAGAACAACTGCCTGCAGAAATCTATGAGCTTTCTTGCATATAATGACCCTCTGGGCATGGTCCTCATTACCATAGCCCTGTGCTTCTCTGCCTTTACACTTGCAGTTCTTGCAGTCTTTGTGAAACACAGAGACACTCCAATTGTCAAAGCTAATAATCGGACTCTCAGTTACATCCTGCTTATGACCCTTGTGGCCTGTTTCCTTTGTTCCTTGCTCTTCATTGGTCATCCAAACACAGCAACCTGCATCATGCAGCAGACAACATTTGGGATTGTGTTTAGTGTGGCTCTCTCTACTGTCTTGGCTAAAGCTATTACTGTTGTTACGGCTTTTAAGGTCACATTTCCAGGGAGAATAATGAGGTGGTTAATGGTATCAAGGGCCCCAAACTACGTAATTCCGATCTGTACCCTGATCCAAATTGTGCTTTGTGGAATCTACCTGGGAACTTCTCCTCCCTTCCCTGACCAAGATCCATATTCTGAACATGGCCACATCCTTATTATATGCAACAAGGGTTCAGCTGTTGTCTTTCATTGCATCCTGGGATACCTCTGCCTCTTGGCACTTGGAAGCTGTATCATGGCCTTCTTGTCCAGGAATCTTCCAGATACATTCAACGAGGCAAAATTCTTGTCATTTAGCATGCAGGTATTTTTCTGTGTCTGGGTTACCTTCCTACCTGTCTACCACAGCACAAAGGGGAAGGTCATGGTAGCTATGCAAGTCTTCTCTATCTTTGCTTCCAGTGCAGGGATCTTAGGCTTCATCTTTGCTCCCAAGTACTATATTATTTTGTTAAGACCAGACCAGAACTCACTTCACCATATTAGAGACACAGCATATTCAAGAAGAAATAAACCACTTTAACAATAAACTTGTATAATGAAACTTCAAAATATACATTATACAAGGATATAAGCCAGTTCTATATTATTTGAAATATCAGTTACACAGATATAATATGGGATTTGAGCCTATGACTATTATTTTTTCACCTAACTATCTTAAAATCACTTTGCATTGGCTCCTTCAATATTTTCACGTTTGAACTCAATTTATTAGATATTTTCTTTATTTACATTTCAAATGATATCTCCTTTCCCAGTTTCTCCTACCAAAGGGGAAAAAAAACCTGTTCCCTCCCCTCTCTTCCTGTTCACCAGCCCGCCCACCCCTCCTGCTTCCTGGCTCTGGCATTCCCCTACACTGGGGCATAGAACCTTCACAAGACCAAGGTCCTCTCCTCCCATTGATGACCAACTAGGCCATCCTCTGCTACATATGCAGCTGGAGCCATGAGTCCCACCATGTGTACTCTTTTGTTGGTGGTTTAGTCCCAGGGAGCTCTGATGGTACTAGTTAGTTCATATTGTTGTTTGTCCTAAGGTGTTGCAAACCCTTCAGCTCCTTGAGTCCTTTCTCTAGTTCCTTCATTGGGGACCCTGTGCTCAGTCCAATGAATGGCTGTGAGCCTCTGCTTCTGTATTAGTCAGGCACTGTCAGAGCTTCTCTGGAGACAGCTATATCAGGCTCCTGTCAGCCAGAACTTGCTGGCAAAAACAATAGTATCTGGGTTTGGTGACTGAATATGGGAAGGATTCCGAGGTGGAGCAGTCTCTGGATTGTCCTTCCTTCAGTCTCTGCTCCATAGTTTGTCTATGCAACTCTGTTTTACAGTCTTTTTGTATTATAAGGATTAACTACATATCCCTGTTTGTCCTTCAAATAACTGTTTAGGGCACAATGGCTTTAAATTCATAGAGACATGATTATCCTTGCATCTGAGGTTTACAGATTAATGATGTGTCCTACTATTTGAGTCTATGTTTGAATGTTTTATATCTGCCTTTTATATAGATGATTAATTTTCTTGTTATAGATATAATTATTATGAAATCTAAGTTTATTGTCTCTTGTTTTTTTTTAAATATATCAAGCCATTATATGGTGGTCTTAAATAGAATTTGGCATATAGAATTGTTTAGGATTGTATTTTAAAACCAAAGTGATTGTCTATCAATGAGAACAATCAAATTAGAATTATATGAATTATCTATTTAGACTGTAGGTGTCTATGCCCCCCGGGGTACCCTGTCCTGCAGGGATAAGGAGCACAAGACATCCGCCCCTTCCTAAATGATTTTGAATCAGGCCTTTGTTTATTTACTTTGAAGGAAAGTTACATTGGGTAGGGATTAAACAGACAAAACGTTACAAGAGATTAAGAGAGAGGAGGAACAACCTTTTATCCTGAGTGAATGTTAATTGCCACTAAGTCCTGAGCCTAGATAAACCCATGCCAATATTACAGAGAAAGTCTGAGACCCCTGGGCTAAAAACCCCAAAGTAAAAAACGTCTTTAAGCCAAAGCCTCCAAGGCAGAATTATAAAATTACCTTCCTAAACCAGTGGGAGAAAAAGGCAGGATTCCCATGCCTTGCCTCGGAGTAGCTGCTTTTATAGACCTGAATGACGTCATAACTGTCAGATGGCTAAAACTGCTTCTAATTGGTCAAGCCAAATGAGACACAGTTGGCCACGCCCCCAGCCTGTCAGTTGAGGCTTTCTGAAGCTGCCAACCACCTTTGGCTTTTAAAGAGACATGCTCACTACATGTAGGGAAATTATTCATATAGGAAACTGTAGTCCACTTAATTCTATCCTCACTTGCATTTAAAGATAAGCACCCATAAAACCATTTGTCTACACTCATTTTCCTAAATTTATTTATGCTCTATTAAGTGTTATATTTAATGAAATTTCCAATTTGCTTCCTAGCCTTTCCCCATTGTTTATCACCATATCATGAAAGGATGTTATCACTCCACAAAAAGTCCAACTCTTCATGGACCAAAACCCTCAACATAAAACCATGTACGATAAACCTGATAAAAGAAAAAAATGGGAGAACAATGTTGTATTTAGAAGCAAAGAAAATATTTTCTAAGCAGAACATGGTTATCACAGACATTAAGATCAATAACTACTAAATGGGGCCTCATGAAACTAAAATTTTTAATCACGACAAGGATAACATAATGGGAAAAACCAGGAAAGTGGAAAATGGGAAAAGATTTTTACCAACTGCACATTTGAAAGTGAAATAATATCCAAAATATCTAAAGAACTAAAAATACTGGATAAAATGAAAGCAAATAAATTAATTAAAATGAGATATAGATCTAAACAGAAATACTTAAATAAGAAATTTCAAATGGCTGGCAGACATTTATAGAAATGTTCAACATCTTCAGGCATTAAGAAAGTGCAAATCAAAACAATCTTGACATTTCATGTTTCAAATATCAGATTGGCCAATATCAATAACACAAATGATAGCTCATGCTGACATAGATGTTGTATAAGACAAACACATCTCTATTAGAAATGAGACTGAAAATTTGTACTTATACTATGGCAATTCCTCATGATGATAGGCTTCAGTATATCTGATGACCTAGTTTTAATTGGTATATATAGGCATCTACCCAAAACATGTTTCATCCAATTTCAGAGATCTTTACACAATAATATTTGTCACTACTATATAATAACCATTAATTAGAAGCAATCTAGATTTCCCTTAAAAGATGAATGAATAATGAAAATGCACATTCAAACAATGATGCAGTTTCACTGGGATGTTATTAAAAGATGATGTCTTGAAATTTGCAGACAAATTAGTCAAACTAGAAAAGTATCCTCCTGAGTTAAAAAAGAAAATATCATTCATATTCATCTATATGTGGATATTAGGTATGAAATCTATAAAATCCAAGCAACAATCTATAAAACCTCATAGATTAGTTATATAGTGAGGGACTTGGAACACTAGATTAAGGTGTTTAGAAAAAAATAAATTGAATAGATAGTTATAGAGGATGAATCAATATCCTGTAAAGGGACTATCAAGAGTTCAGAAAGAGGGAGAGAGGGATGAAGTTGAGAATATAAGGACAAAGGTGGAAATATTAGAAAAGATAGCTAAAAGTAAGGGCCATTCAGGGAGAATTATAGAAGCCAAATATAGGAGAAGCATGTTAAAACTTATACTTATGGGAAGAGGATCTAAATGAAGTAGGTAAATAAGTATGTAAATAATGAGGGAGACTGAGCCAAAACTGTATATTTCTTTTCATCAAATGAAACTCAGGGTAGTAGGAGTATATTATTTATATATAATTGAGTTGATGGCTAAGGGAGTCCTGGACCAGGAGAACAACCCAGATTATTGGTAAAGCTAAAGATTGATCTTTACAGGATGGCTCTATTGCTCCAGACACCTACACAACTTACTGAAAGTGGATGATTTAAGCTGGTGTCTACCCTGAGCATTCCCACATCTGGGCTAGTGGTCTCAGTAGTGGAAGGGACTCTGCTTTTAACCAAAGAAGAAACACAAAAAGCAAATGACTTAGTTTGAAAAAAAAGTTGTCCCCCATAGGCTAATAGCATTGTCTATTGGAAAGGATAAGTAAATGTCACCTTGTGAGGAGAACTGTGTCACTGCAGTTGGGCTTTGAGGCTTCACAAAGCCCATGTTTAGCCTAGTTTTCCTCTTCCTACTCTCTGCTGGCCTTGGTATAGAATTTTCAATCTACTTTTCCAGCAGCATGTCTGCCTGCATGGTGCTAAGCTTCCTGTCAGGATGAAACTGGACTTAATACCTGGAACTGTAAACAAGACCAAGTTAAATGGTTTTTGTTTGTCTTTCAAATAAGAGTTCCATGGAGTGGGATCCTGCTGTAGCAGAAATGACCATGTTTCATGTTGGTGAAATCTGGAATTTGGAAACATGGACTAGGAATGCAATTGAATACGAAAAATGGAACTTAATGGGCCACACTAGAGTATGGAAGGCAGTTGTCCTGAGAGCACCTGTGCCCAGAGCAGAACCAGACCTCTGGCTCCTGACTTATTCCTACAGCACTGAAAGGAAGCTTGACTCACAGGAGTTCTGATATACCTGGATCTCAGAATCTCAGGAAGCTCTGATATACCCAGGATTTCAGAGGTAGCTTGATTCCCAGGACCTCTTACACATCCAGAATTTCAGGATCCCAGGATACCAGAATCACAGGATCACAGAGACAGCTGTACTCCCAGGAGTTCTGACACAACCTGGATCACAGAAACACAGGCTCTCAGAAAGGACAGGATCTAAGCACAGACAACAAGGCCTCTAGAGATAACCAGATGGCAAGAAGCAAGTGCAAGACCATAAGCAACAGAAACCAATGCTACTTGGTAACATCAGAATCCAGTTCTCCCACAAGAGCAAGTCCTGGATATACCAACAACACCTGAAAAGCAAGATTCTGATTGAAAATTCCACTCCATGAATATGATAAAGGACTTAAAGAAAGATATAAATAACTGCCTTAAAGATATAAAGGAGAACACAGATGAACAAGTAGAAGTCCTTAAAGAGGAAACACATGAATCTCTTAAATAAATAAATGAAAACACAATCAAACAGGTGAATGAAATAAAATGGAAATAAAAGTCTGGCAATGGTGGTGCATGTCTTTAGTCCAAGCATTTGGTAGGCAGAGACAGGCAGATTTCTGAGTTTGAGGCAGCCTGGTCTACAGAGTGAATTCCAAGATAGCCAGGACTATACAGAGAAACCCTGTTTCAAAAAACAAAACAAAACAAAAAAGAAAAAGAAACAATAAAAAAACTAAAAGGAAGACAACCTTGGAGACTTCAACACCAAACTCTCACCAAAGGACAGATCATGGAAACAAACAAAACCGAGACACAGTGAAACTACCAGAAGTTATGAATCAAGTGAATTTAACAGATATCTGTTACCTCCTCTTTCCCCTCAGCCATCAGACTTCTGGCAGTCTCTGCTTGGAGGCTACCACCTGGGGAGCTAAGACAAATGCTCTCTGCAGACTGTTGAAGAAGCCTCCTGACTACACCTACCTCCTGAAGATTTTCAGAATCTGTGGACTTTGGCACCTGAGCCTTTTTTGCAGTATGCAAATATCATGTAATCTAGAGATTTGCTTTCCGGTTTCTCCTGTGACTATAAAAATCCTGACTTATTCTAAGTAAAGTGAAGTCTTTATTGGGCTATTTCAACTTGACTTCGTGATTTCTCTTTGCATTTTGAACCCTCTATTTCAGGTCCTTTGGTCCTTCTCCTGAGAGAACCCAGTTCATGAAACTGCGGGCAGTTTCAGATATCTACAAAACATTTCACACACAAAAAAATCTCTTCTCAGCACCTCATGGCACCCAAATTAACCATATAATCTGACAAAAAGCAAGCTTCAACTGATACAGGAAGATTGAAATAATCCCATACATCCTATCAGATCACCATGGGCTCAGACGGGTCTTCAGCAACAACAACAACAAAACAACAGGAAGCCCACTTACTCAAGGATGCTGAAAAACTCTCTACTCAATGATAACTTGTTTAGGGAACAAATAATGAAAAAAAATTAAAGACTTTTTAGAATTTAGTGAAAATGAAAGCAAAACATAAGCAAACTTAAGAGACACAATGAAAGTAGTGCTAAGAGGAAAACTCTTAACTGATTGAATCCATAAAGAAAATGGAGAGAACATACACTAGGAGCTTAACAGCATATCTGAAAGCTCTAGAACTGTGGGGCAGTGTGGGGAAGTGGTCTGCTCAGGTAACTTAGGCTCAGTCGAGTATTTGATTTTGAGCCCTGGACTCCTGTGTGCCGCGATGCCCTCGGCCAGCAAGGACGACACAACCACGAGCTCTTCCTTAAGCAGTTTTATTCGGGACCTTGTTACATGCCTCTTCCTCACCTTTTTCTAGCTAGCTAACTCCTTGATGTTACAAGCTTATCCTCCTACTTCTAGTTAGCTCTTCTACTCTTCTCCTGTGGAATGCCCATGGACCTAAATACCCTTGTGCCCTCCAGCCCCTGCAGGCCACATGGGAACAGCAGATAAGTCACACAATGCGGAAGCAGCCAGAGGCAGCAAGCGTAGCCAATTTAGGACTTGATTATCTCAGAGAGCACTCGCTTTCAGGCTAGCGGAAGGCGGAAGCCAGAGCCATCTCAGGGTGCAGCACATGGCAGCTCTCTGCACCTGTGGGCAATTTCTGCTTGCAAGAGGTGGGAAGAGCTTGGCCATAACTCCTAAGTCTTTGGTTCCTGTTTCAGTCGCAACCCCTCACAGCTGCCCCTGCAGGAGATGTGTGCTCTATCAGACATTCAATGCTCCAAGCTCCCAGCATTCTAGCTGAACCCTATCCCCAGTCATCTGACCACAGCCAGATATGCCATGCCCTATATAATAAAAGGGATGGTTCCCCCATCTTTCTCTTGCTCTTCTCTCCTTCTTGCTGTCCTGCTCTTCCTCCCTCCTCCTCTTGCTCTCTCCCCTTTCTTTCCTGCTCTTTGTTCTTCTCTTGCTTTTTCCTTTCCTTTCTCTCTTTCTCTCTTTCTTTTCTCTCTCTCTTTCCTCTCCTTTCCCTCTCTCTACTTGACCTGTCTATTTTCTCCTTCCTACAATAAAATATCTTGTTTATACATTACCTCCTTTTTAACTAGCACAAGTCCTGTCCGCAGGCCTCAACACCAGGAAGAGAGAGAGCCAGGCCTTAGCCCAGGCCCCCACATTCTGGTACAACATAGAACATCAACAACAATAACAAAAAGGCCAATACACCCAAGAGAATTAGACCCTAGGAGATAATCAAATTCAGGGCTGAAATCAACCAAGTAGAAACAAAGAGAACTATAAAAAAAAAATCAATAAAAACCAGGAGTTGGTACTTTTGAAAAGAAGTTTATCAAGATAGGTGAACCCATCCCCAGACTATCCAGAGGTCACAGAGATGGTATTCAAATGAAAACTTCAGAAACAAAAAGGGAGACATAACAAAAAAAATGAAGAAATTCAAAAACACATTAGATCTCACTACAAAGCATATACTCAACAATACTGGAAAATTTAGATGAAAGGAATGATTTTTTAGACAGGTACCAGGTACCAAATATCAGGTATCTGATACCAGTTATCAAATAAACCATCTAAATATTACTGTAACTCCCAAAGAAATAGAAGCATTCATTAAAAGTCTCCCAATCAAAAAGAATTCAAGGACCAGATGACTTTAGTTCAGAATTCTATCAGAACTTCAAAGAAGACCTAATACCAATACTTCTGAAACTATTCCATAAAACAGAAACAAAAAGAACACTACCCAATATGTTCTATTAAGCCATAGTTCAACTGATACCTAAACCACACAAGGACTCAATAAAGAAAGAACTTCCTATCAATTTCTCTCATGAATACTGATGCAAAAATACTCAATAAAATTCTTGCAAACCCAATCCAAGAACACATAAAAACAATCATTCACCACAATCAATTAGGCTTCATCTCATGGATGCAGGGATTGTTCAAAATACAGAAATCCATCAACTTAATCGACCAAATAAACAAACCCAGAGGGAAAAAAACACATGATTATCTCATTAGATGGTGAAAAAGCTTTTGATAATATTCAACACTCCTTCATGTTAAAAGTATTGGAGAGGTCAGAAATTCAAGGTCCATACCTAAACATAATAACAACAACAATATACAGCAAACCAATAGCAAACATCAAACTAAATGGAGAGAAACTTGAAACAATCCCACTAAAATTAGGGAGTAGACGGAGCTGTCCATTCTCTCCCTATCTTTTCAGTACAGTACTCAAATTTCTATCCAGAGCAATTAGGCAACAAAAGGAGGTCACAGGGATACAAATTGGAATGTAGGAAGTGAAGATATCTGTACTTGCAAATAATATGATAGTATAAGTGAGCAGCCCCCCC
>JADRCC010566739.1:0-10780 GCA_019843855.1 Hylomyscus alleni
ATATATATATATATATATATATATATATATGCGCTTCTATCATGATTCTCTATTTGGTTGTTACTATAATGCTTCATTAAATTACTTGGGTATAGTTTCTCTTGGTTCTTTGATATATTTATTACTTATGATTTAAAGTCTTTATTAACAACTATATTTTCTGTTTGCTATTTACTAATTAATAATTAACTTTAGCCCCATGCTCTTCTGTTCTAAATATAGGGGGCTATTTTACTAACATTACCATTTTTCAATGTTCTTCTTATTTAGGCATTTACTATTTTAATTCCATCCATGATCACAGAACAGACCTTTGTGTGTGTGTGTGTGTGTGTGTGTGTGTGTGTGTGTTGAGGAACCAGTCAATTCAGGGCCTTGCACATGCCAGGCAAGTATTCTACCACTGAGCTAAATCCCCTGCCCAGCAGATTCATCCTTACATTCAGCTCCACATGACCTTTACCCCTTGTCTTTAAAAAGTCTTGTTCACCGATGGCATCTCTGTGTAGCTATGGCCTGGACCCATGAAGACTCTTTATGTTGCAAGGGCATACAACTCAACTTTCCACATCTTAATTCTGTTTAATTGGGTTAATTCCCATTTCTGGCCCAGTCTGTGTCGTCAGGGAACTGGGAAATGGCCAGTGTGGCACATGAGAGCCCAAATTCACTGACCTATGGCTAAGGGAAGGGATAGATTCCACGATTTGACACACGGGTATATTTGGTCTAAAAATAAGCCAGTATACCTTCTTTCATCTTTGCCCTCCTCTCATCCCCCCTCCCACACCACTAAGATGAGGGGTTCATGTTGGCAGTCTTATATCTTCTTGCTTATAGTCTTCAAGTTACTTCTTCTTGACACCATAAGACAGAATCATATTGGCCTCTTTAGGACTTACAGCTTTCAAAATATGGAATACATTTGTGATTTTTGTCAAGCTTTTTTGTCTCTTCTTTCTATCATGAACTATAATTAGTTTATCATCCTGTTCTTAGGGATTACAGTTTACTTTAGCCATGTTCACAGACACTGGCTATACCCGTGGACAGGACAGTCTGTGAGCACAGACCTCCACAAAGCTGGCGTGGGTGGTGAAGGTGGGAAGTTGGCTTTTGTTCTGTCAGTCCAAAGAAGAGAAGTGCTTAGAGATGGGATGCTTAGTGATCATCCAGGGAGCAGCAGTTAGAAAAGAAGCAGCGACACTGGCTAAGCAGCAGAAATGGTCATCTGCTGTGCCAATGGCTCCACATGGCACAGAAAGAGGACACAGGATGTGAACAGGGCAGATGCCAGTTAAGCTCAGAAATTAGCTGCAGGACCTTGCCATTTCTTGTAGACCACTCAATCAGTAAGTGTTTATGAAGAATTTAATAATAGCTATTATTGATTGAATTCTTACTTTGTTCCCTGTACTCTTTATTTAATCCCCTAAATAACTTTATTACCTCCATTATACAATGAGAAAATGAAAGCTTGGATCTAAGAGAAATAAGGCTCCACATTTCACAGCTTGTGACCTAGATCAAGCACACACTAATTTCAGCACCCATAGCAAAGTCAGTGCAGTATGTCATCCACCAGGCTTGGGTTGTGGGGATGACCCAAGGATACGGGTCATTGCCTGGACACAGTAGATAGTTTGATACACGTGTGAAAATGCATAATGGCTTGGTAAGGATCACTGCGGCAGCTGTGCAGTTTCTTTGGGTGTGGTTCAAACCACATGCCAATTTACTGCAGACATAACCAGTTAGCATTAGCAGACATAGCCAGTTAGCATTAGCAGACATAGCCAGTTAGCATCAGCCACAGTTGTGCTGGAGGGTTTGAGGACTTTTCCCTTTCACTAAGCTGCATCCTTGCGACTACTGGACACCTTTCCATTCCTCCTAGGATGGGGTAACCGCGGTTTCTCTCTTCTTCCTTGAGATCACCTTATCCACTCGTGAGTGAGTGCATGCCTGCTGTTCTTAGAGACAGCCCAGTGGCGTTGCTGGGCTAGGGACAGCTGTTTCACAGAGGAGGCTACTCCACCCATCAAAACTTTCCAGTGTTAAGGTAGGTGTGGTGAAGTGTACCTGTAATCATCCCGACACTTGGAGAGTAAGGCAGGAGAATGAGGAGTTCAAGGCCAGCCCAAGGTACAAGAGAGGCTGTACCAAACACAGAATTATCATGTGATTCAATTTAGTGGGTTTAGCATGAAGCACAGTGAAGTTTATTGATGCTTAAGGTACAAAAGCTTGTGAAAGCTGGGGCTGGGTTCATCCTTTGCATAAAGAATTGTCAAGAGAAGACCTCTTCAAAACTCAGATTGAAGGACAGTGCTAAGGACCAGTAATTGAAAGCATTTGGCCATGCTCGAAAAGATCAGTAGGTGGGGGATGCACATCTCCAATACTCTATTTACAATCTGAGCCCAGTTAAACCCAGTTTTCTGTATTTTAAACTGCTATGCTTTTGATATGAGAGTTATGAACACACCTTTCGCTGGTGTGATTTTGATTTATGGCAAAATATGTTTTGTAAAACTTTTTCAGATTTTTATATTAACGAAAATCCTGTTATTATTTTCCTACTAGGATAACTTAAAGCAGAGAAGGAAGTGGTCATTCTTTGAAAGGATCCTTGTCACTAGATGATGTCATGAAGACTGGAGTTTAGCCTGAACTGAGAGGGGTGGACATTTAGCTGCACCGAGCTTCATGGGAAGACTCTCTCTCGTGTTGCTTCTGCCATACTTACAGTTCCTGGGGTACTAGCCTGACCTATAACTGATTGTATGGTTTATAGCAAACAGTAAACCCAGACATGAGCCCATGTAAACACAGAACAAAGAATGTTGACAGGAGATCGCGGTTAGACGTAACAACTGAAGGTGTTTGAGCACAGGTGTGTCTTTGCCTCTCACAAACATGTTGGTATGACAACTACACTGGATATCCCAGTGCGACCCATCTGCTTGCTCCCCACATAGTTTCATGAGGATGAGACATTAGTCTTTCCTAATAACGTGGCAGCCATATTCAGCGGGGCTCACGTAGCTCACTTCTGCCCAGTCGACCCTTTGCATAGAAAAGCATTGCAGTCATTCTTCCGATACCCACATGTGGACACATTGAACTGAAAACCATGACGGAAAACCAAGTGTCTTCCAAGGCTTGGTTTCTGGGATTTGAATTTTTCCTTTCTTCCATAGAGTCTGCAGATACTCAAACTGTCCTAGGGGTGGCTGTGTTTTCTAAGCTCCCACCCTGAGTGTCCTGAAGACAATGAATGGTCTTGGAGCAATGTGCAAGGATAGAAGATCCCATCGAATGGATGTAATGTGTTGAGCAGTGTGATCCTGGTTGAGGGAGGGGATAGGTGGATGTGTTTTCAGGCTGGAGTATTGACAAAGGCTTCTGCTGATGCCACAGGTTGGGGAGGAGGAGGAGAGAGGAAGAAGAGGGAGGGAGAGGGAGAACAAGAGAAGGGGAGGAGGAGGAGGCGGAAGAAGGAAGAGAAGAAGGAGGAGATGTGTATGGGCTCTAGTTGATCTCAGTCTGTGGTTCCATCCTTACGGGGTTTTGCCCTATTATTCTGTCTGCTTGGAACTCTCTTGTATCTCAGCTATTGATCACTTTTTAATATGTACCACCTATTTTGAGAAAAATACCCAAGTTGTGGTTGTGTATAGGACAGCTATATCAAATGAGGTGGAACCATGACATGGTTATTGTTTTCATCTGGAAATTAAACAAGTCAAAAGGAGATGTGCTTGGGTGTCAAGTTGACAGTGGTAGACTGGTAACGGGTATTATTGGTATCAACTTGACTGATGTGCAGTAAACTAAGAGGCAAGTTTCTGGTTGCTCCAGAGATGGATTCTCTTGATCAGTTCATTTGATGTGGGAAGACTCATTCTGAAGGCAGACAGCACTATTCCCTGGTTAGGGGCTCTGGACTGTGAGAGCAGACAGAGCTGAGTGCCAAGCATGGCTGTTCTCCTTTCTCTCTGCTGACTATGGATGCGATGTGACTGGATGTTAAATTCTTCCTGCTCTGACTTCCCTGCTGTAACAGACGGGAACCTGATCTGTTTTCTCATGTGTTGCCTTTTGTCAAGTTTATTATTATTTTTTCAATCACAGCAACAGAAACAAAACTACAATTAAGATTTTTATTTTCCAAGTTTTACTCCAAGAAGTGTGTATGCTTTAATTACTTGACTCCTTTCAGTGTTTAAAAGTTAATTTCGTATTTGAATAATTATCTATGCAATATCCCCAAACTACCTTACTTCGATATATAGGTTACATTTTTTTCTGAGGCTGCCGAATATTTAACTATTTGACCAGCTTGTGTCTGCTCACACTCCATGAAAGCGAGAGCTGCTCTCAGTTTGTTCTAGAGTATGAGTGTGCTGAGGCCAGGGCTCCTGCAATTTATAATTGTATAGTGTTTGCAGCACAGTGAGGGATTCATAAAAAAACATTTAAAAAACACTTCACAAATCACTGACTCACCTGTTTAATTATATGAATGTCTTATCATGATACAGCAAGAATAAAGCATGCATATAAGCATAATTTAAGTCCAGATGTCACACCTTGTGAAGATGGTCATCTTGATTTCTAACTTCTCAAGTATCTTAGGATAACTGCTACAATATCCAAAATTGCAACATATCTCAGGCAATGTAAATACAACAAAGTAAAGAACACCCCTTTCCTAAACCCATATGGCTTTTGTCAGAGACAAGCCACATCCTCAGGTGGAGCTGCATGGCAGAGTAAACCTCGATGCGTGTGACAGATCTCTAGAGAGAAAGCCTAGAGTGGAATGGCTTTTTAGCAATGAATTTTGCAAGCTTTACTCTAAGAAGTGCTTATAATTTAATTACTTGACTCCTTTCACAATGTTAAAAAGTTAATTTCATATTTGAATTGGCATGATAAATTCATATTTAAAAAAGGCAGGAGTTTATGATAGTCCTCCCAAACTAAGCTTAGCTTTGAGCACAACTGTAGAAGGGTCTTACAGGTGAGGGCTATATGAACATGGGAGGTCAAGTGCTATTTTCGGAGAAACAGAATCACCATGGTGAGAACTGAAAGGTGGGGTGGTCCTACTGGGTGTAACCCATGTGGGCAGAGTGGACCTAGCATAAGAAAATACGTGTGTGCAATCTTGCATGCCTCACAGCCCATGGACAACCACCAGGTATTTTCAAAGGAAGTATCACTGAAGAGCCTCACAGACAGGATATTCAACTCACTAACTCGGCTTCAAGTTAATGGACACTGACTTATGGACATTGTGACATGAGTTTTTTCAATTATATTAATAATCTCAGACACGTTACCTCTTTCTAGGAACCAAAAGTGGTTTTGTTAGAACAAATGGGGACAGCAAACACAACCACCCTTGATCTGTGGGCATGTTCACAAAGTAGCCACAAAAACCAACTTCAGCAAACTGATTTCCTGAAAGGGTTAGTATTACAAACATCTCTTCCTCAGTATCTCCAAATCTCACTCACTATTTCCCCTATTGTATCCAGGGGTTCCACCCTCAGTTCTTTTTTAAAAATTATTTTATTTATATGTGTATACTGTAGTTGTCTTCAGACACACCAGAAGATGGCATTGGATCCCATTACAGACGGCTGTGAGCTACCATGTGGTTGCTGGGAATTGAACTCAGGACCTCTGGAAGAGCAGTCAGTGCTCTTAAGCACTGAGCCATTTCTCCAGCCCCTAGTTTTTAAAGTTCTTATTAGCTCTTTGAAGCACTTCAGGCAGAAATGTGCCTGTGTTCCTCTGTGTTTTTCATACTATGTATATGCTCAATAACCATGCCTTTTGATGGATTTACCACAGAGCCTGACCTCCTCTTCTGCCCTTTCCCAGAGCTCTCAGCTACTGGCAGATACTTTTGCTGTCTCTTGCTTTCAACTGAGCATACCCATGGTGGTGGGGTGGGATATAGCTGCAACTGTCAATCATATGGGGTTCTGTTTTATGTACAGTGTTTTAATATTTGAAATAAATATGTTTTACCTTTAAGACATATGTCAAGTTTTTAAATACAGAACAACCCAGTAAACTCAAAATCATCAATGGTAGCAGTGTGCCTGCTATTACTATTTTACTAGGCCACAAAGGATCTAGTCCCTTACCCCACAGTAAGAAATTTTCCAAATCTCACATCTCAAATAATAGGTGTAACTCAACAGAAGTACGGGCTACTATACATCTAGTCTGCCATGCATTTGAGTCCAGATTCAGCTAGATGGGATGAGCTGGAAGAAGCAGGAATTTTCCTTTCAGTACTTACCTGTGCTTGTGGTCACCTGCCTTGAGAGAATGGAGACTGCATTGGCAGTGATGTTTGTGCAGAGGGTTTTTCCTCTCCCGACCCCTTCAAGACAAGATTCTTCATTTTCTCATAGTTAATCAGAAAAAGTGAGCTTGGTGTTCCTAAGGTATAGTATCTTGTTACATCAAACACTCCGAGGGAAGATATTGAAGAATGCTTAAAATTAAGCTGGTTGCCGTAGCAACCACAGATTGTCTTCTGCTCCTGTAGATGGTCCTCATGCCTGCAGCTTGGGCAGGCGAGCGGAAAAAAGGGAAGGTAACTGGTTTCTAAACTTAGCCAAGACTTGGTTTTGAATAATGGCACTGGCAACACGTGGCAATAAAGACATTGCAATAAAGCTTGGAAATCAATCATTCTGATTTCTGAATTCATAGATAGGACAGTTCTTCATAGAATTCCTTATATAATTTTGTATTCGTATTCAGTGCAAAGACAAAAGTGACCAGGAATACTCGCTTCCTGGGTACCAGGTGAAATAGACATTAGGCTGGGGGTGGATGTGAGTTTGGCAAAAATAAAAAAAAATGATGCCTATAATTAGAATTCTTTACTTACACCTGCTAGCAATCTGCTTATGTCCCTTTGAACAAAGAACAATGGAAAGTGGGTGACCCACAAGCCATGGTGATTTTGATCAACATACTCAAACCTGGCAACAATTTAATATGAGGAAAGCCAGCTAGTAAGCAATAAAGGAGGACATAGTTTTACATCCATCTTTTTATTGAAAACATTTTCTCATTCCATATATAGTCTGATCACAGCCTCCCCTCATCTACCTCCTCTCAGATCCTCCATGCCTCATATTCTCATTAAAATACTTACAAACCAAATGTAGAAACACATAAAAAGATCATCCATTATGGCCAAGTAGGCTTCATCCCAGAGATTCCAGGATGGTTCATCATCTGTAAATGGATACAGTAACCCACCATATAAACAGAGTGAAAGACAAAAACCACATGACTATCTCACCAGGTAATCCAACACCCCCTTTAAAATAAAAGTCCTGGAGAGTCTAAGGATACAAAGAACAGATCTCAACATAATCAAGACAGCAAGCAACCCCACAGCCAACAGCAATCTAAACTTACAAAGAGCTCCCTCTCCATGTCCCAGAATGCCACAAAGTCAGAGCTCTGACTCAATCTCAAGTGGCATGGAGTAGTTTGTGTAGGAATGCAGAGTTGAGGGAAAGTGCCCCAGGGATACTTGAGTTCTTGTCTAAAAGCAAAGTAGAAACAAGGAGACTAAACAGGAAGGGTGTGAACTGGAGTCTAGGAATAAAGCAAAGTAAAGAAGGCATTCAAGAGAATGCCAGCAAGTGCTGGCTGACAGGAGCCTGATAGAGCTGTCTCCTGAGAGGCTCTGCCAGAGCCTGACTAATACAGAAGTGGAGGCTCACAGCCATCCATCGGTTTGAGCACAGGGTCCCCAATAAAGGAACTAGAGAAAGGACCCAAGGAGCTGAAGGGTTTTGCAGCCCCATAGGAGGAACAACAATATGAACTAACTAGACCCCCCAGGGCTCCCAGGGACTAAACCACCAACCAAAGAGCACACATGGTGGGACTCATGGCTCCAGCTGCATATGTAGCAGAGGATGACCTTGTCAGTCATCAATGGGAGGAGAGGCCCTTGGTCCTGTGAAGGTTCTATGTCCCAGTGTAGGAGAATGCCAGGGCCTGGAGAGTGGGTTGGTGAGCAGGGGGAGGGGGGAGAGAATAGGTTTTTTTTTTTTTTCAAAGGGGAAACCAGGAAAGGAGAGAACATTTGAAATGTAAATAAAGAACATATCTAATTAAAAAAAAAGTGGGGAGAGCATCACAGACCAGCGCCCACCAGAGGGCGTGGCAGGTGAGTTGTAACTGGGCTGAAGGCAGCAGAGAGAAGCTGGAGGAAGACCAAGCAAGATTCTGTCAAAGACTGTAGTGTTTCAAAGCATGGTGCTCTGAAGAACTTCGAGCTGTGGATAAGTGGATATCTGTACTTTACGATAGTATATACACTGTAGGGAAGGTGTAGCCATGGGGAAGGGGATAGCTGAGTTGATCATAATGCTGTGAGAGGTGGGCTTCAGGGACAGAAGTCATAGAAAGTCAAAAGAGGAAGGACAAACATGGGAGTGTGAGGTGAACTGGGGAAGATGGCGCTTCAAGGCCACCCACTAGAGTCTACACTTGTCTGAGTGGAAGGGTGGAAGTGATGCTTCAAGGCCACCCACTAGAGTCTACACTTGTCTGAGTGGAAGGGTGGAAGTGATGCTTCAAGGCCACCCACTAGAGTCTACACTTGTCTGAGTGGAAGGGTGGAAGTGATGGTCCTGGGATTGGGAACTGAAAGAGAGCTTTGGAAGAGAGGCTTTCAGGTGTCTTAGATTGAGAGAGATGTCTGTGTATCAAATGTGAACTCAGGATAAGTGACCTCTACTCCAAGCAAACATGATACATACTTAGGATTCATGGGCTATAACTGAATCTATGGGATCCAAAGATAATGAGTAAAGTAGATAAGAGAGGTATTCATCATGGACCTGTGGAGAACCCCGACATGTCATCACAGACTCGTGGAGAACCCCAACATGTCAGGACAGACCTGTGGAGAGCCCCAGCATGTCAGGAGGGACCCATGGGGAACCCCAACATGTCATCACAGACTCGTGGAGAACCCCAGCATGTCAGGAGGGATTATGGAGAACCCCAATATGTCAGGACAGACCTGTGGAGAACCCCAGCATGTCAGCACAGACTCGTGGAGAACCCTAACATATCTTGGGGTTCAAATGGGGATAGCCTTGAGAAAGTAAGAAAAGGGTTAGGGAGATGGTGTTCCAGGAGGGGTGGCTGGCGCCTCTGAGTCTTTGAAAGGAGATGGAGTATGTAGCGCCCCAGCATGCATGTGAATGCTCACTGCTGTTGTTAATGCCAGGGTGACATGGCACTGAGGCTGCCTGTCTGTCCATCTTCCTATACACATTCAGTCTGTAATCTAACAGAGCAATGACCAGCTTTTATCTGAAGAAAACTTCCTGTAAGTCTGTTATTTGTTTTTAAAATAAACAATGACAATGTCATTGTAACTAGAAAAATCTCCTGTTTGTTAATATATTTGATGAGAAATTCATGTGACTGGGAGAGGAGATTAAAATTGAGCAGAGAAATAAAAATTTCATTATTTAAGAAAAAGCATAAGTTGGAATATTTCCATTATTCTTACAGTGAGTAAATGAACACAAACAGTAGCTTACTTTATATAAAGATCTCCATTTCCCAGTGAGATAGTTTAGAGTACAAACATGTATATTAGAACTAGTGTTATAAAGATTGTATGTTAAAGCCATGTCTCGGAGACATGAGAGAGGTCCCTAGGAGATTTTGTGGTGCTCCTTTGGCCCGCTGTCCTGCTGCGTGACATCTGGATGCACGTGTGTATGTTGTCCACTTCCTTTGTCATATGAAACTTTTGTCTCTCTTACAGAAACATACATGGAGTGAGCATTGCTCCTGCCTACCCACCTCAGTGTGTAATTTTTACAGCTGTTTCTCAGCTGTTAATATATTTCTATGGCATATGTGTAAATAGACATGAACAAACTGTCTAAAAGTTATTCAGCTAGCCAGTGAACCATGTAATCTGTTGGTTCAGAGACAGCAGATAATAGAGTGAGATATTTGCTCTGCCCATCCCAACACTCCACATAGCATCTAGACTCCAAAAGCCAATTTGTGTTCTGTTGGGGCATGTCTTATCTCACTATATTATCACATCCGGGAGAGGAAATTTGGATAATGACTGTCTGGTTTAGAAAAACAGACGCTATTTAGTGAATCGAATATTGGCAAGGTGGGAATTTTGAACTGGAATTTGGTTCTGTCCTTGGTTAATTTCATACCCGGCAATTCATCACTACTTCCTGTCTTTTAACAACGTAAGTTAGAAATAACCTTGTTAATTAGCATCTATTTTTAGGTTGATGACATGATACAGCCAAGACAGAGTGAGAACATCCCAGAGCCACCGCACACAAGCAAGAAGCTCTGTTCTAAAGAGAAGGCAGGCAAAGGCAACGGAACGTGAAGGTAGCATGTCGGTGTGCTTTGAGTCAAAGGAAGGCAGCACCAGCTTGGAGATTTCAGCCAGGCTGCTTCTCTGAGCAGTTTCTGTTGGCTCCTTGTTACCCTGACAATGAATTCGTTCACTCAACACATCCATTCATGTTCACATTTGTATCTTTGCCTCTAACTTCTTATTTGTTTATCACCTTTAGAAATACTGATTTTTTTTTCCTAATGTGTACACATGGGCTTTCCTATCTTCTCTGATTTTGGTAATGCTGCATCCTCTTGCTTCCAAGCCTCATTCTTATCTATCTATCTATCTATCTATCTATCTATCTATCTATCTATCTAT
>JADRCC010566740.1:0-13795 GCA_019843855.1 Hylomyscus alleni
GTAAGTGTTCACATTAGATAAAAATTATGATCTTGAAAGACTGACTAGCTTGTTAGAAGGACGTGAAGAACATGAAAGTCTCCCTTGAAAGTGACCCTTGGTGTGATAAGTGACACTCTGAGAGAATGTCAGAATGTTCTAGATTTTAAAAACTGAAATAAAAAAAAAATGTAATGGGACTGGAAAGGATCCATATGGGCAGACGCACTCTGAGAAACAGAAGACTAAGAGTAGCTGTTGTGCAGACGGCAAGGCCACTGCTGCAGGAGGAGGCCACATGGAGCCCTGGGAGCCAGACTGTGACCTGGATAAGAACTGAATGCGTCCAGTAGTGTCATGGCACTGAGTGATTTGATCAGCTTTGTAAATTAGGAAGATCAATGTGTGTCTTAGTTAGGGTATTACATTTGTGAACAGACACCATGACCAAGGCAAGTCTTCTAAGGACAACATTTAATTGGGGCTGGCTTACAGGTTCAGAGAGTCAGTCCCTTATCATCAAGGTGAGAACATGGCAGCATCAAGGCAGGCATGGTACAGGAGGAGCTCAGAGTTCTTCATCTTCATCTGAAGGCAGCTTGCAGAATACTGGCTTCCAGGCAGTTAGGACAAGGATCTTAAAGCCTACATCCACAATGACACATCTACTCCAACAAAGCCACCACTACTCCAGTAAGGCCAGACCTTCTAATAGTGCCACTCGCTGGGCCAAGCATATACAAACCATCACACTGTAACTGCAGACCACCCAGAGGGATCAGGAGGAGCCTCTCAGCAAGGAGTATGGAAGGTGTGATTCCAGGGAGAAGTAAACATATGAGAAGTTTCTACAGTCCCCTTGGCCAATCATGTTGGTGGATTAGGAACAGAGACAGGAAGCAGAGTTAAGCATATTTCTGTTCTTTCAGACACAGGAGATATTTCATAGACATTGGGAACCCTGTAGAGAATCAGGGTCATGAACCTGCTTTTGTGTGTGTTGCATCCACATATCCCTGAGATATGCAAGAACACACTCAAATATTCAACTATATGAGCCCAGGGCACGATACATACTTTTGAGCTTGATTGTGAAGAGATATTATTGGCATGCCAGTGACAACTAGGAAATTTTTGCTTAGAAAACAAAATTCATACTGGAAAGAAGAGGCCCAAGGATTTAGCCCTTACAAGCTTGGAAACAAAGGAATCTCTCTGAGTAAGTTTCCTAGAGAAACATAACCAAAAGGCAGAAGCTTCTGGAGTATAGAATCTGATGGAGAAGCCCGTAGAAGCTGGAGATACAGGAGAGAATTGCCATTCAAGTCCAAACACACAACTAGAAAGCCAGGAAGACAAGAAAATTCTTGCTCTTTTTTGTTTTATGAGGGTCTTCAAATAAATGACTAATTGAGGCTCACCCTTTTGATAGATCAATATTTTGATATGTAAATTTCAACCAATAATTCCCTTATAGAAAAATTTCAAAATAATGTTTGACCAGATACCTGGACAATAAAAGGAGGAGGCTGTTACCTCAGAGCACTATGACCTAAATGAATGGACTTGAAAAATTCGCCATCAAAGACAAGGAAGGAAAACCAGAAAGATTAATTGCTTCCTGGGTGATAGTAGGTACCCCTGATACAGCCTGTGCCCTGGGGTTAAACAGCCTGTATTTCTGTTCAGAGTTGGCCATTCACTTGCCTGTGAGTTTAGACAAATAGTTTAACAACTCAGTATCTTATTTTAACTGGATATAAAGTTGCACACCTCTGATAGTTATAGAAGCTAAACTAGTTTAAAATACAGAAAGAGCTCAAGAAAATGCCTGAATGTAATCAGTTCTCAAAGACTCTAAAAATGAGATAGATTTTTGGAAGCTAGATGCAGACCCATCACAGTTAAGATCTGCTTGCAACAGGAGGGAGGTGTAACAAGCACACAACAGCAGCAGAGAAGGAAATGTGGTAGAAGCATAGCCTTCACCTGGGCTGAGGAGCTGGCTATAAAAGGAGTCGATGGCGACCTTAGTAACTCAGGGACTTCTTAAGCTTTCCACCCTCTTCCTCTGTTTAAGGACAACTGTCTCATGAATGAGCTATGGCATTTGTAAGATAATCCATCCTTTGTGATTTCCCAACAAAGTTATAAAGAATTCCTGTTAAGATACAAGTTTTTCCAGGCCTGCTCAAGTAGGTCTGCACTCCCACTGATTCGGGAGGCTAGAGCAGGAGAATCACAGGTTCAAGACCAACTTGAGCAACTTGTAAGATCCTATCTCAAAGAAGAGGCTTCAAATTGTAATTCGGTGTTAGAGCACTTGCTCTGCCTTCAATTGCCTCAAATATGTGAGAAAAAGAATGTAAGAAAAGGAGAGAGGAAGAGAGAGAAAAGACAGATACAAATGTTGCTGTAGAGGCAGCAGGAGCAGCCTCTGGTAGACATATGTGAATTTCTTTTCTGATAAACTACCAGGTTCCCAGTGAAGCAAAGCCCTCTGCACAGGAGACTTTAAGGAGGCCTGAAGAGGCTCCTGGCAGGTAGGAAGAGGTGGGAAGGTCAGATGAAGGATGGAACAGGAAGACTAGACTGTGTATATCCTAAGGGCATGCAACATATGGTTTCTATTAAGGATATGAGGTACGATGCCCCCTGCCACTATACAGTACACTTAAAATTCCTTTCAAAACCATCATACGCTTGTTTTAAGTAAGCATTAATTTTAAGAGTTTGTTATTTTCCCTGCAATAAATCAAAGGCATTTTCCCAAAGTCAATTTTCTTGCCAACCTCATACTGCCCTACAGCCCATGGCTAACTTATTTTCCTTCTGTTCATCCTTGTGTTCTTATGTCTGAGATCAGAATCTAACATTGGGCCTCCCCTGCTCAGGAAAGTTGAGAATGCTCCCCAATCTTCTCTGCTCAGAAAAGCTCAGAATGTACCCCACTCTTCTCTACTCAGGAAAATTCAAGATGCACCCCATTCTTACCTTCTCAGGAAAGCTTAGAATGTACCCCAAGCTTCTCTCCAAAGAATCCCATCCTCTGAGTCTTTCCAGGGTTTGAAGCAGGCTCTTGAGTCACTGCCCTTGAGTCTGCTTTTAATTTCTCCAGACACTGAAAAGGTGTTTGTCAAACTACTAAGTCAAGAATTCAATAGCCAGTGTAAGGTTGGAAGGTTATTTTGTTTTGCTTTTAAATTAAATATTTATGAAGACTTTGGACTATGAAAAATCAGAGCAAATTATTCACAATTCTCCTCTGTGCTTTCCCTTTCAGTGCCATGCACTAAAACCCCTTAATGTCAATACCACTTCCTCTGGCTCAGAGTTTGGACTGGAGTCAACCAATTTTCCTTAAGGTAGAGTTTCTGACAGTCTTTACCAGGACAGAAGAGAGGCTCTTACTACATTTGGCTTCTATAGTTACCAGCCTCGTCTTCAGTTGACTTTAGGCCTGAATCATACCACAGGAATATGCTAGGTCGTCTGAACCCTGTCTTGTTTTATGTACTCAATGAACCCAGTTATACAGGGCTTAAGGTGTGTCCCTTCCCTATCTTCATACCAGCATTTGACCCATGTCTCCAGAGCACAAGGAGGAGACCAGAAGTACAGGCACACGGGCCTTTGATGTTGATGAATCTCTTCTTCTGGGACAGTTCTCCAAGCATGCAAGCCATTACCCAAAGAAGAGAAATAATGAACGACCGTGAGACAGACTCAGTCTCTGAGCTCTACAAACACTTTGGGAAGGCAATAAAATATCATTTTTCCTGGTGAGATCTCTGAGAGCCAAGCCTGAGAAGAGTCCTTGTCAGGGATGGGCTAAGGCCTTAGAGGAGATGATGGCAGCTGCTGAATAAAGTCAAGAGAGAGCCTAAAGTCAGGGATGGGGTGGTAGGCATATTTGAACGAAAAACAGTTTGCCAGTGTGGCCTACACAATGTCCTTTACAATAAGACAGACAAGCTTCCCTTTCTGAGGCAGAGTACTCCAGGCTCGGGAATACCACTGTGGCAGAGTTTAGAGAGGATATATGCACTGTGGAGCTGCTGCCCCGCACTCGGCTTTTCTCGTGGTCTGTTTGGTTAGGGCCTTGGATGGGCTGTAATCAAATTCCTCCTCAAACTCTGCCTCAGCCACTGAGCGCAGGGGATTGGAAAGCGTCCCATTTCACAATTCCTGGGTTTAAAGTGTTTGAGAAAGCACCCTGGAGCAGTTACTGAGTTAGGACCATCCGCATAGAGGTGTGCTTTCCTGGGAATCGGTGACAGTTATCCCCAGCAGATGTCAGTAGGCCCTAGAGAGACTGCTGGAGGGGCTGCACAGAGGATTCTGGAATCACTGAAGGCCATAAACTTGTCACAGCCAAAGCCATCATTTCCTCCTTGATTCTTATCTTAGGGCAAATGTCCTAAAGTCTCTAACAATGCTTAGAATAAGTAAAGACTTATATCCTCAGCGTGTGTGTGTGTGTGTGTGTGTGTGTGTATGTGTGTGTGTGTGTGTGTGTGTGTGTGTGCGCGCGCGCTTCACGTTTGCCTCTGCCCTATGAACACCATAGTTTACCTTTGACTCCCTGAGCCCAGAGCTAAGAGTCTGAGAGAGCCCATGGCTCTGTAGACAACTGTCAGATGAGGCAGCATAGACTCTCAGAGCCAGAATTTAGATGTAGAAAACTGTCCTTCATGAGCTAGTGTACCTACCCCCACACCGGCTTCTGTACGCTTCCTAAGTGGTATAAAATATTCCTCATACCCTAATGAAATGTGTCTAGTGTTTGATGAACTGTCTTATAAATTAATGAGCAACCACAGCATGGAACGTTGTCTGTGGGTTTTTGAAATAGCCAGAAATCTGATCAGGGGAGGACTTGCCTGATGAGACTGGCTGCAGTGATGGGCGACCTTTCCCTGTGCTCTCTACATGAGAGCTCAGTTAGTCACTGCTGCACAGTCTCAGCTGAGCAATTCAACTGTGTCCTTTCCTTTGTCAATTAGGAAAGTAAATCAAAAGGCAAGTAGATAAAATGATAATTTTACGAACTTGAATCCACTCTGGTTTTCAAAATCTTAGTCCTAACTAGAGAGATCATTATGCAATGGATACTGTGTGCTGTGTGCTGTGCAGTCAGTGAGCTTAGCAGGTCATGTACTATTGCCCTTCAACTAGAAATAACTCTGGGCGGTTGATTTCTTTGAACCCTCATTTCACAGATTAGAAAACAGGACTATTGAGGTTTCCAAGAGTAGTGAATGCCTCATGTGGAATTGGAATTCAGATCTTTACATTAACATGCTCATGTTTCAAAACCTAGTGACCATAATAAGTTATAACATCCTCACAACTGACTAGAATGATTGGTAAATCCTAAATAACACATATAATTTCATCACAAAACATTGCTGCTTCTATCAAAGGTATTTCACTACCTTGTCTCAATCCATTTTTCTTATTGATTTGAGCCACTTTAACTCTTGAAAAACAATATAATAATGATGATGATGATGATGATGATGATGATGATGTTTTACTAAATATCAATTATGTTTACTCACTATATTAAACATTTTAGAGAGTTTTTTTTAACATAGGGTCACACTATGTAGCCATGGCTGGCCTTGGAGCTTGCTGTGTAGACCAGGCTAGCTTCAAACTCATAGATATCTGCCTGCCTCTGCCTCCTAAGTGCTACTGTGAAAGGCAAATACCACCATATGCAGCTAGAAGAATTATTTGTAGCATGCATAGCTATCTAAAAATTGTATCTGAGGTATCTGACATTGGAGCTGGACAGAAACTAGAGAGTAAAATCTCATTTAAGTTTTAGTTTCATTTTGCAGCATCCAGCACTCGCCTTTGAGTTTGTTTTCTCTACCTTTACAAGATCATTCTTGCCCAGCAGCCTCCTTTCTAGTTTTCTATCAGTTGAGATTCAAGCTATGGTTTACAGATAGGCCAAGACAAGATGTTCTAGTGTGGGAGAGCAGTCCTCAGAAACCAGTAGGAGTAAGAGAGAGGAAGATGGAATAAGAAATATTTTCAGAAAGAGAAGTCAGAAGAAGACCAGTGCTCTGAAGAAGGTTCAAACACCCAAGGGGATAGAGAGAAATGAGTGAAGGAGTGCGGGTGGTGAGCAAGTTGAGGACAGAGTGAGTGGCAGCTCTTTCCAACTGGAGAAGCCAGGAGATCAGAAGAGTTGACTGTATGCCACAGAGTTCTTGATGGAGAGACAGAAGAAATCACTAGGATCTAGAGGACATGACAGATTTTAGGAAGGAGACCCACACAGAAATAATAAGTAGCCTTTTTCTAACCAAGCTCTGACATTGGTGGGAGAGTTTTGTGAACACTTGACTAGATCATGTCTCTTTGTCTGTCTTACCAATCATCATTCAATCTGAAGGTCATGGCCCAGGGACATGCATGCAAATGACTAAGCAAAAGTGAATTCTCTCCAGGCTTTAACACTAGAGCAGACTCCTGAGTGACAAGCTGCCCCGGGATCAGGCCTTCTCACAAGCCACTGAGCAGGGCCAGAAGTGGGGAAGTGATGGGGCAAGCATTCCATTGTCACAACTGGAAGGAGAAAGACAGTGAGTGGGGACGAGGTAGGGTAAGGATTCAATGATGATTAAAAAGAGCAATGTCGGTCATAGAGGAAAGCCAAGGACCAAGTTTCTCAAGGCTTCAGCAAAATGCTTCCAAGTTTCCAGCTGAGGAGTAAAGATGCTTATTCACTACATGTTAGCCTACGAGTTGGAACTACATCAGTCTGAGCCCTGTGATGCACACCTGAAGATGATGCTACCAGTGGTGACAATCCCGGAAAGGCTTGCATAGGTCCAGTGGTGCCTTGTGTTATGCAAAGAATTGACTTACAAATGGCCAAAATTGAGTGTCTGGGGCTAAAAGAAATCAGTTCTTCTTACCTATGTGTTCATGAAGAGCTGATTTAATCTCTTTGATTTTTAAATTAACAAGTCAAAAGATCAGTCTATTTGATTAAACACATATGTGCACAGCAAATTGATTTGCTGACGAGATTTAATTCCCAAGAAGAAGCAGTGTGGCCTGAAGCTAAAGCAAGTGGCATGTAAGTCAATCAACCTAGACTTAGCCCTGGCTTCTGCTACAAGCCAGTTGTAATAACATGGGTGAAACCTCTGAGCAGCCAGCATGTACATCCTGAATTTTACTGATAATCTAATAAAAGGCAAAGGCTAGTTAGGACAAGAGAAATGTCTCTTCAGATGAAAATTCATCACAGGGGCCAGAGAGATGGCTTAGTACTGAGGAGCACTTACTGCTCCTGCAAATGACTCAGGTTTGGTTCCAAGCACCCACACCAAGAAGCTAACACCCACACATAACTTCACCTCCAAGAGCTAGGATGTCATCTTCTTTCTGCCACAGTCACACACATGCACTACACATACATTAGCACAGGTTCAAACATACACATAAACAAACGTTAGATGAATCTTTAAAAACTCGTATCCCTTTTGAGAACTGTCACATAACCCAAGGCCAGTTAATCATTGATCCTTGGAAGTACCGACACTATATTGGAGGCACTAACTTATGGAACTCTTCCCATGTTTGACTCTTAGTTTAGTCATTCTTCCTAACAGTTTTTGAACAATAACCTTTATTAACAATTTAATCCAGCATGGCTGAAAACTGTACACCAAACATTATAGCCCTTAATGCAAATTCATTATTATGAGTCACATCTGCTGTAACACCTGCCTGGAACTCAGCAAGGATTTAGTGCTCACAAGCAAATGGAGTATTTTTTTGTTTTGTTTTTTGTTTTGTTTTTTGATTTTTAGTTTTTGGATATACTCAATTTTAAAACCACATAGCTTTTTCCAGAATAGGCTAAATGCTGCTAAATAGTCCTAAAATGCTGCATAAAGGACTTGAGGCAAAAATCTGTAGCTCAGACATTAAGATAACTAAAACAAGAAAAAGGTGGAAGAGAGAGAATAACTAAGATTGTGGGAAGAGGTATGAATAGAGGGGTAAGGACCCGAGAGATATTTTAGCAGTGGATTTCAGTTTTCTTAGTCATCTCTTAAAATGTGTGAAATCATTAAGTATCCCTGTTTGGAGAAAACACAGAAGAACAAAAATCAGATATGCAAAATTTGATTTGTTACAGGCACAGTCCATGTTTATGGCAACTCCTGGAGTCTCACAAAACCATACCACATGTATAAGGTGTATATTTATTAGCCTCCTATTATGTTGTATGTATATTATATACCATCTGGTCTATGAAAATAAGACACTATGTAAATAGATAGCTCAGTAGTATGGATAGAAGGCTAGCGTTGTATCCTGGCTAACTCAAATTTGAATTCTGAGTTTACCAAGGAGCCAGTGGGGAACCCACAAAGCTTCTCTCAGTGTTCACCTTCTTTGATGCTGCATTAATGGTGATCTTATGCACCTGCACCACATAGATTTAGAAGTCACTAAAACGCCAGCTTTCAATTTCATCATTTCTTAAAAAGTGATGAAGGGAAAACATGACTAAATTGCTAAGTAGTAAGAAGAGTATCTATTAGTTGTGATCCTGGTGTGAAGAAATGGCAGAAGAGGTAGAGAAACCCGACAGAAAATTTGTAGCAGCTCCCCTTGGAGTACATACTAGATAAAACTATCACTAAAAGCTAAAAGGAGATGAAGCAAAAGTTACAGGATCTTTCTTTTGACCAACACCAATTTAAAAGTTCAAACCACACCAAAGGTCACAAGATGAAAGGATTTGTTTAATAAAGCACACACACATTTGCACAACCATTCAAACAATTACGTGTTCAGTTTCTAAAAACCTAAGTTCTGTCAGAAGCACTCACCTACAAACAACAGCATGTTAAACACCAGTGACCCTCCTGCACTGGTGTGAAAAGAAACAGTAAAACTTTAACAGCTGACTACTTTCTTAACAAACAGATCCTCCTCTTCTGTTTGGGCCTGTTGGGCCTGTTTAGGGGCGGAGTGCGGATTGGAGAGTACAGCAGTTAAACTCAAAGGAATAGAGCATAAAAGATCTCAAAGAATGAAAATTCTTTCCTTTGGGGAAGAGGTGGCTACAGATGGCAGCATCATAGGTGGACATGAAAGAGCCTGAGTTATTAGTCAGCCAGCTTACTAAGTAGTGACAAGAAACAAGGCCAGTGGAGCAGAAAGGTCCTTGCCTGCAGAACAGGTATGGAAAGGATGCTTTGGTTCTTGACTACCTATGCATAATTTCAGACCTTCCTTCTCTAAACAGGCCTCATTCAAAATGAGTCAACACCTTAGATTATGCATTATGCAAATGGCAGCAGTGGTGGCTTGCCACCTAATGCAGTCTCCCTGCCAGAGTTTTCATCTCCTCCTACCATTCCCTGTGAAAAGTTACAATAAGTATGCTTTTGCCCCACACTAACTTCTTTGCCCTTGAAATAGAGTTTCCTGTAAGCTCACATCTCAGTGTTCGAGCTATATGGCAGGTGGCAAGGCCTCCTGAAGAGGGTTTGAAACTGGAACTCACAGGCTAGGCAATGAGTTGAACAAAAGTATTTGAGGCACCAGTAAATCTTGAAAGTGAGGCTATGAGTATCCCAGGAAAATCCACTTCCTTAAAAAGACTCAGAAAGATCTTCAAGATGCTCCAATGACAAGCCAGGTAAAGAGCACTATCCTGAGAGAGCTCGTTGCAAAATGAGCCTGTGTGGATTAAACTCTTCCTTCTCCCATCAGGAAAATGAGTCTTCATCTCCTCACATAAGTACTATAAAAGCATCATGGATCCATCCCAACCCATCAAAGTCCTGGAAGATACACACTGGAAATTATGCAAAGAGCTAGTTCACATAAGAGAAGTGGTATCTACTAGAAACTTGCTCATGTCCTTGCACTAGTTCCCAGAAGAATAGCAAAGATTCTCTTTCTGTGAATCCTAAGGTCCATTTGCATCTAAACTATTGTTTGCCCTATGCAGATGGTTAGCTCAACTGTCTGAGAATACCACTTTCAACACTAAGTTTTTAGCCTTAAGGATTGAATCAGTTTGTTTGTTTGTTTTTATTTTTATTAGATGTTTTCTTTATTTACATTGCAAATTTTAGCCCCTCCAACCCCCCCCCCCAATCAAGCTTAATGCTGGGTTTATGCATCACTGAAAGACTGAACATAAAACATTAGTTTATTAGTTTTCATCTCAAACATTCTCTAAATTTGGTATGTCTAGTCAGTGGTACTCCTGTGGGTCATGAGGTCTTCATATGTGCTCATCCTAACTTGCACTCTGAAGGCTTGGTGTGTGTGTGTGTGTGTGTGTGTGTGTGTGTGTGTGTGTGTGTGTGTGTAGAAACTTACATATCTTCATCCATTGTATGACACATGATTGCATGCTTGAAGTTACTAAAGTAGGTGGTATCCAAATCAAGCCTAGATTTGTTTCCTTTTAGGAAACAATGCCTGAAAGATGGCACTCATCAACCCCTCCTTTATAAGCCATTAGACGCACAGATGAAGAGATCAGTGTATGCTGGCTGGGCTGTTCTTGACCCACTCGAGGAGATTTCTTTTCCAGAAGATATCAAATCCAGTACAAGAAGCAGAGACTTGTATTCTGGCTCAGATACTCTGCATTCACTATTAGGGTCATACATGGTTTTTCTCCATTAGTATGTAATAAAGAAGCCCTAAACTTAGTGTGCACATAAACATGTCCAAATCCTCTGATGGGAGCGTGGTGTCTGAGAACAGGACTGATATCTTCAGAGAAGCTAAGATGTCCAGCATCTGCCAAATATCTTGTCTCTGCTTTCACTAACAATAACAACTTGCTAACCATGCCTCCATGATGCTCATTGCTGTCTAAGATTTCTTGGCAGGCACCTTTTAAAAGCTTTTCAGGAGCAGTCCTCCATACCTAATGTTGAGACACAATGTGGGTGGGCAGGACTTCGCTAGCTTTACAGTAGGAAATGAAGCAACTTCCCTAGCTCATTAGCATCTGGCCTTTCAACACTGTAAACCACATTTGTGTCTCAAAGCCAAAGGTTTAAATAACGTCTGTAAGACAAGAAAGACACTGGATTAAGCCTCTACTTTGGCAAACTCCCCAAAGACACTGAGGTTTTCTGGAATGTCCTCACATTCTTCAACTAGCTTACAGTGGCCTTGCCACCCTGCCTGAACAGCTTTTGGCAAGGCGTATAAGTAGAAAAAATAAGTCTGACCATAAGAAATAAGGATAGGAAGATTAGTCCATGTAAGTGGCATTTGGTATCCTATTTTATTTCCTTAATAATTGCCTTTACTTTGGGCTTGGTTTTGCTTAATTGAACATCAGAAGCTATTAACCTGACTTTGTCTGGGTCTTTAAGCAATTGGGTGAAATGTGGTTTTTCATAAATGTTACTATATATAAGAAAGAACCAAATGAATTAGAATTCATTCCTTTAACTACACTATATAAAGACATATTATTACCCAGTCACTTTATATGGATGAGGCCTATTTTTTTGGGATGTTCTGAAAAATGAGTAAAGGCAATAGTCAAAAGGAAAAAAACATGTTAATTCTTACTAGTTCTTTAGACTTGATTCATTTTTGAACTAGCTCATCACAGACCCCCATGATCACTGATTCAACCCTAAAGCACTTCCCCATGATGCCACAGAGACTTTAGGTGATAGAAATGCTTACTCAGGAATAAACTCTGATAAGCTCTGAGTAATGTGGAAGACTTGAAACAAAAGTAGAAACACACACACATACACACACACACACACATATGCTACTATCGTAAAGACTACAAGTGCTGTACTGTTTTCATACCAGCACTACAGGGGTTAATACTGAGCTCGCCTGTGAAATTTACCCTTACCTTATAGATTTCAATTGCTTCCAACATTTTTTATGACATACGTGTGGCCCTGGACTAAGTCATAATCACAGATTGATTATCCGGGTGGGGAAGTCATGTCTGTCATGAGTGCTATGAGAATGATTTAAGTAACTCTAGGCAGCAGATCATTGTTAGTGCCTTTGTTCTTTGACACGACAATTGAGACATGTGAAATTTCTAGGACACCAAGAACACTATCATCTGTTCCAAAAAGTCATGTCACAGCAGTCTCTGAGAATACTAATAGGGCAAAGTTGGGAAGAGTGGAGAGTCTATTAGACTACAAATCCAACCGTGGAGGAATGACGGCACAAATGGAATACAACCATCACCGAAAATAAATGACACAAGAATAGGCAATAGCGGGCAAGTGATGACGATGCTTGTTAAATGGAGGGGGAAGAAAACACATGAAAGGATACAGACAACATGATTCCACAGGACTCCATGTTTATAAATGAAACAATAGAAAGCACAAATGAAAAATTATCCCTATCTGTTTGTCCACAGTGCTTGTATCTTCACCATAGGATTACAGTTGATTTTTCTTCTTTTTGTTTTGCTGTTTCTTTTCTGTCTGGTGCTTGTAGCATCTTTGTAACACTAAAAGCCTTCTTAAGAGCAACAGAGCTTCAAAATGTACTGTCAGAAAGAAAGGTTAAGAAAATCAAGAATTATATTTACCACAAAGAGAACTCAAAAGACTGCCTCCAGTCCCTCATTAAATTAGATCTCATTTGTAAAATGAAAACAAAAACAAAACCCAATAACAACCATAACAAACCAGTGAGATAATCATTGTCAATTGCAGGAGGAAAGCCATGGCATCCTAACTACCCACATGCACACAGCATCCCAAATAATGTCCTTAAAATGTCCCTAGTGAAACAGAATTCTGTAGCAATATTATGGGTCTATCTGTAGTACTCAAAGGCATTGATCATGTCAAAGAATCTGAGCAGGCCTGCAGTGAATAAACCTGAAGAACTTTGTTCAGCTAGTTATTTCTACCCATTGGCATCTAGTAACCCAAAATAAGCAGACGAGATCTTGACATTGTTCCTTTAGGCTCCATGATTGTTTTAATCCTATACTGGGCACTTTAGTCACTAGTTATCTTAACCAAGTACAAGATAAATACTGATTCTGACTTCTTATGTCTGTTCTAGGAACCTTGTGCTAGGGCTCCCAGAGAACCTCAGACAAGGACACTTTTCCATTCATCTTCTGGGATCTACATGGGCCATGAAGCCCATTTGTACAGTTGTGTATCATGCCTTGAAAATTTTCCAGTTATTAAATTGCTATTTCCACCTTATTCCTATTACCTCATGCAATGTATCCTGGCCCAGTAAAAAGTTTTTCAAGCATATACTCGCCAACTTAACAATAGGTCTGAAGAGTTCTTTGAGGAAAGCCCTCAGCCATGAAGTTACATCATCTCCAAACTTTTCAATGTAAATATTCTTCTCGGTAGTTTGGAGGTCACATGAGGGAAAGCTCCTTGCAGGTGGACTTCATAGAAAACACAGCACAGCAGCAATTGCAAATCATGGCTGTGGCGTGGGAACCCAAGGTGAAAAGTACCATTTGCATCACGTTATCACTCCTTAGAGATGCAATTTACACATGTTGCTGCTGTAGCTGGCAAGATGGATGGAATCACAAATGACCCACCACAATAGCAAGCGGGATAATTTGCAAGCCAGATAATTTATAAAAATCAGTTCACAAAGACATTCAGGATAGAATAATTCAATAGTTTGACAGTTGACAACCTGAGAAAAAGTGAAAAATGTTTAGGAAAGGTTGAGGCTCTATACTGTATGTCCTGAATTTCTCTTGTATGTATGGTGTGTGTGAGTGTGTGTATGTGTGTGTGTGTGTGTGTGTGTG
>JADRCC010566741.1:0-10765 GCA_019843855.1 Hylomyscus alleni
TAGGCTATAAATATATTCTTCTTGTTATATAAAATAATGTACCAAATTATTTGTTCACGGAAAAAAATGTGCATAAGCATACACGTATATATTCTTAATAATATGTTTCTGTCTGAATGTATGTATGTATGCCTGTCTCTCTGTATTTATCTATGTATTTCCTATTTAGAGAGGTAGAAAACTAGACTCAGAAGCAGTGTAAATGCTTTTCTTTTAGAGCAAGAGTGTTACTTCAAATGATATTCAAATATTGCTGCACAGGGCAGCAATAAAATTAAGAAAGTGGCTTTGTTCTCTGCATGCTATTTTTTAGTGTTGCTGGAAATTACTTTCCTTGTGGAACTGACTGTCAATTAGTAACCAGCAGACGGTAGCCATCTCCTTAGTTTTCAATTTTACTAGAAATAATTCTCATATAGTGCTGCTCCTTTAACAAGCACCTTTACCATGCGAGACGCATATAAAAGTAATTAAATTTAATAGTCTCATTGCTTTTAAGCAAAGCCATATGGTGTACTTAGATTGCAAATTCTAATTGAAGTCAATGAGATTTTATGTAGGAAATACTTTTGAAAATCTAGCTGTGTAATCAAATATATATACAACCCATGACTTTAATCTTGACAAGAGTATCACTGAAAAGCTCTTTCATTGCTTTTTTTTTTTTTTTCCATCCGTACACTGGAGTATTATTGCCAAGCTGATTCTTGCCATGAAAAATAACTTTAAAATTAATGATAATCATTGTTTGTGTATGTTCAATGCATCATTTTCATTACCCTTCTATCTAAATTTTAATATTGCAATAATCCCTGGAAGTGTGTTTTGGATTACAACAGCAGTACGTAACTGAGACATGGCCCAATTCATTCACATTTATTGGTACTATTATACATTGTGAAATGAAAGCTGCAGAAAAGACTGTAAATGCAGTGGGAAATAACACAGGGAAAACTAACATGGAAATAGCCAAAACTTTATTGTTTTTTTTTCTTTATTTTGAATAAATATTTGGAACTGTGATATTCTCGGTGCATTCTTTTGCACTTATGAATTCTTATGCACGAAGAAGAAGAGATGGATTCACCAAAAATGTGAATGAATGCAATTTCAGAAGTATGAAGATAACATATCTTGCCAAATTTTACCCTATCATATTCAATTTCGAGAACACTAACAAGGCTAGTGCTGTCCACCTCCATTAAACATAGGAAAGATTTCAAGGACAAATTTCACAGCACCTGTGTAAACCCTAATGTAGACACTTTCTCTGCAAATACTAGTTCCCTTTAACGCTAGAAAATAGCCAATCTAGTATTTGATGCTACATGGACTCCTTTTTTTTTTAATTTAATCTTTTTTACAGTCCAGATTTTATCCCCATCCTGGTCCACCCGCTGATTGTTCCACATCCCTTACCACTTCCCGAACCCCTGTCCTCATCTCCCATGCTCCACCCTAAGGAACTTCCCCACTTCCTGGGGACTCCAAACTCTTGAGGGTTAGGTGCATCTTCTCTGATTGTGTCCAGACCTGGCAGTCCTCTACTGTATATGTGTTGGGGCCTCATATCAGTTGGTGCCTGGTTGGCCCAGTGTCTGAGAGATCTTGGGGGTCCAGGCTAGTTTAAACTGCTGGTCTTTCTTCAGGGTCGCCCTCCTCCTTAGCTTCTTCCAGCTTTTCAATGACAGGGGTCACCAGCTTCTGTCCATTGATTGGCTGTAAATATCCTCATCCTTCTCACTCTTTCAGCCGCTTATTGGGTCTTTTGGAGGTTGGTCATGATAGGTCCCTTTTTTTGTGTGAGCACACCATAGTCTTAGTAATAGTATCAGGCCTTACCCCCGACCTCCCCCCCTCCCATTTACCTGTTTCATAATTTTGACCTGTTTCTAGACCTCCTCTCCCTCAGGCTCTTTTCCACTTTTGGCCCTGCAGTTCTTTCAGACAGGAACAATTCTTGGTCAGAGTTTTTGACTGTGGGATGACAACCTCATCCCTCACTTGATGCTCTATTTTTCTACTGGATGTGGGTTCTACGAGTTCTCTCTCCCCACTGTAGGGCATTTCGTCTAAGGTCCCTTCCTTTGAGTCCTGAGAGTCTTCCCTATCCCAGGTCTCTGGTACACTCTGGAGGGCGCCCCCACCACCCACCCCCTGTGGGTGCCAATTTGCATTCTTTCTGCTGGTCTTCAGGGCTTCAGTCCTGTTTCCCTACCCAAGAGCTGATCATGTTACCCTCTTCCCCTCCCTATCTGCTTTTCCACCCAGGTCCCTCCCTCCACCTCTCCTCCTGTGATTGCTTTTGTCTCCCTCCAGTCACCTATTTCTAGGAACATTGACCCAGATGACATGAAAAAGTCAGTCTATACCAAAATTCATATAGACTCTTCTCTCTGGTGCATGTCAATGTTTCTACATGAAAATGCCTATATCTATGGTGAGTTAAATGTGGAGTCATACTCACGATCCTAATTTCAATGTATGATCGAGATGTTCCAGCCTTTTTCCTCTATATCTGTAGACTTCCCACACAAATAGGAATGTTTATTCCTAGGGCACAAGTGGATTTTTCTTATGTTTGTTCATTTACCTCCTTCAACTATTTTATTTTACATTTTCTTTTATTCCCCTCCCCCATTACCTTCTCTTATTCATTTCCCTTTGCCTATTGAGGATCTATGTTTTTTTCTTTTTCTAACTAGTTTTCCTCCTAATTTTATTTCATTTTTAAAGTGTATATGAGACTTGTGCAGGTGGCCACAACTCCTGTGTGTTGATGACTTCAGTAGCCACAGCATATCCAGAAGTCAATATTTTAATTCAGAAAAAAAAAATTAATACTGTTTGAAATGCACAGAGATTGGGGGCAGGCATGGAAGGAAGGATAGATTTGGGAGAAGTTAAGGGGGCTAATAAAATATATGAAATTTTCCAAGAATTAATAAAAATATTTTTTTCAAGATGATAAAGTCAAAGTGGAGAGGAGCTTCCATGTAGTAGACAATGGCTTAGTAGACAGGTATTTATATTCTTACCCTGTCCAGTCTATGTCTTATCATGTAGTATTTTGATATCTTAATGTCAAAAAACAGAAGGTGGGGTGAAAACCCTTCTAGTTATAAATAAAATGCCTAGGAATCTTACACCTATGTATTCATTTCACCTCAGCTCTTTGTGTTGGACAATTTGTACTATAAGAACATCACAGAGGCACTACCTTAGTTGAATCATTGTTTCAAGTCCTGCCTGATCTTTTGCTAATTTCTTTTGGTTGACTAGGAATAAAACAAGCTAATATTGTTATTTATACCACGTATTTTAGAGTGTTACATTTTCTCCCATTATTCAGCTATCACTCATTTATACTTGGCTAGATATGTAGACTGAGACATTGAGACACGAGAAGACACTAATGAGACACTTTGTGTGCACTGGTGTAACACTAAGGTTTTTCTTCCTGCACATATATTCTGGTTGACTGAATTCCTTCTTCAGAGTTGGGACTACTTGGAAGTCTCTTTGTCCTCAGTCCATATATGCACTATATTCTTCTTTTGACATTCAACTGTAAGATCCTGACACAAACAATCGCTATATTACCTAAGAATGGATTCATTATATTAGCTGTACTCTCATGCATAACTGAGGTATTAGGGCATAGTATTTTATCTGATTCTCTACAATATATGATGAGGAAAAACTAACACATGATCAGAACACTTTGATGAACTTCACCAGGATAAATCTCCACGTTCGTGAGGGCTTACTCAGCAGCCATCATCTCCGCAAAAAAAAAAAAAAAAAAAAATTGCAGTCCACAACATGAGTAGAAAAGAAAATTGTACTGGCCTAGTGGAACAGGAGAGGTCAAAGACAGTTAAATTTACATTGAAATAAAATTTGCCTTCATCATCCTGGCAAAGTACATTCTTAAAAATAAGAAAAATAAGCCTAAGATTTTATTTATGTTCATATTTTATGGTAACTCATTTCAGCAGTATGCCTGATAAAATGGTTTATCTTATGGTTTAATATGTATCAACTAAACTGTATCAGCTTTTCATATAAGCCAAGCACAATTTAAATTTATTTTAATTGACAGATGTAACTAAAATATAAAAAATAGATAATATTGGTTTTATCATTTTGAATATTGAGTGGAACTTTATGATGTGCATGCTATAAAGTTCACCTCCAAAATTTCTTTGTTGTGTAATATAAAAACCCTCTTTGACTTCATCATAGCTGTGTACTCATATAAAATCATGAAGCTGATTCTATCTTGAGTATTTTGCATTGTTTTATTTTATATATTTGACAGCTTGTTTTAAGGTATGAGTTGGAATCAGTTCTTAAACTTGATTTTTGAAATATTTGGAGTTTCATCTATATTTACATCTGTTTGCATTTATATTTGGAAGATCTATCATGTCTAAAAATAAGATAATAAAGTTAGTGTTAATTATTAGTTTTACTATTAAAAGACACATTTCTTCATTTATTTTGATTTGTTTCTTATTTCTTTTCAGAAATTATCCAATTATTCCCCAAAATCTTTGGATTATTTTTTTCTTGTCCTCAATGAACAACCTAGAAGAACACAGTAATCATATCAGCATATTCAGTATTGTAATCCCAAAAAAGATTCTCAACTAGTATTTAATATATTTCCTTCCTTCAAATATTAATATCAGACACAGGGCTCACTAGTCGAGTGTTTGGTAGATGGCAAGAAGATCTTAGGTACAATCCCAAATTCTAAAACATACAGTGTTTATACAGTAACTATACCAACATACTTGTTGAAGATTATATTAATCTGGTTCAGTTCAAGATGTGTAGTTCTTAAATTAAATAGAATAGTAGAATTAATTACTTATGCTTAATTTTATTTTATTTTTTATTGATTTGATCTGTGAAAATGCACAACACATTACATACATCACATAATATGATATTATATATCAGAATATACCTGATATATATGTATATATATTTTACCTAAGAATGTACACATTATTTTTATTATATTATATATATATATACATATATACATATATATATATGTATATATATATAATCTTTGTGCATTCTGATTACTCCCCCAATCTCATTTTTCCTTGAAGAACTCAGTGACTACAATTTAGATCTAGTTGTTGATTTCAGATCTTGCTATGTTGATAAATCTGTCATGATTTAGTCTTAATTTCTGTCATACTTAATGTGTGCAAAAACATTTTGTGGTAAAACATTGATATAAAAGTAAAAAGAAAGCATTTATGTTGTGTATAAATGTTTTCTTTTTTTTTTAATCAAAATTATCCACATATTCAATGAAACATCTTTTTTTTAACCTAGTACATATTTCTTGGAGATTAATGTTATAGCATTTCTCCCTTCTCCTTCCATTTTACTAAATCTTCCATATACTTCTTCCTACTCTGTTCAATTCTTTTATACTGGTTGTTATTACATGCATATGTGCATCATTATATACTTATATATTTTTAAATATAAACTATTGAGTCTGTATATTTTTACTTGAATCATTTTTTAAACCCAGCAAGAGGAATGGACGAATCTTATAACTCAACAATACTGTAAGATTATTTTTCATTGTATAAGTGTTACATTTGATTTGTGAGCATGACTTGTAATGATGTATATTTATAATTAACCGTCAAAATTATATTCAACATGATAACAATAGCCACGCTAATATATTCACGATGGGCAGTATCTTCTTTCGAAAAATTCTGTAGGGTTCTCCAAATTAAAACAAAGGCAAGATCTATCTACAAAGTTCACCTGAAAGTATTTGTGGAGATAATTAGAATACTGGATCTGTTCATTAACATTTCAAATCTCATTTAAATGTAAATGGTAATATTCTCTTTCTGCAACACTAGGTAGTTAGTGTCTTTCTTGAGTAATAAGTAATTTGTTCCCCATTAGGTACAAGAATAGATTTAAAAAAGAATATAAATCAAATCCTGATAAAATTCACAGTTACAATACTTATCACCTTAGGGAGGTCAGAATTTTTAAAAACAACTTTGTTTTTAATATTATTATCCTCTGAAAAATGCAACAAGATCAATGAAGGTGTGGTAACATTCCTTTGAAACTTCAGCACTTAGAGTTGGAAGCGGGAGAGATATATTTACAATTAATATATGACTATGAAAGGCTCTAGATTATTTTAGAAATTATGGTTCATACTATAAAAACATTCATTTCCACATGTTCAGATTACAAAGTCTAAAATAAATAACTTTATCTGCTTAGAGATTTTCAGGAATAAAAAAAGTTACTAAACTAAGAATTATAACACATATAAATCCCATTCATAATGCTATGGTGTTTTAAAATTTTGAGAAAGAAACCAAACCTTTTAATATATGGTAAATATGGGTATATTTATCACCATCATTACATTTCTGTCAAATGATTAGTTTATCAAGTCACTTATAGAGATTTTAAAAAGTGTTCCTGTTATATATGTTTAAATAATTAAATTTATTTTTTCTATCATTCTCAGTTTTAAATTGTCATGTGAGTAATTTAATTCAGCATAAATTCTTAGAGATAGGATATTTTCAATATTAATATTCAGTTTTTACTCATTGCAAATTTTATATATGTATACAATATATTTGATCAAATCAACACTGGCTTCTTCATAACTCCTACCATACCCTAGTCTACCCACAAATGGTCCCCTTTGCATAATAAAAATATTATCATTATCTAAAATATCTAGAATTCAGTGAGTGCCTACTTAGATTTGGAAAGTTATTGGACTTGCCTACTTAGATTTGGAGAAAGAACTATAAAATCTTGATAAGGCATTATACAGAGGCGTATGACCATGTGCAAACCCATTTACTGACTTTGATCATCACTTTATTTTCTTTGTACTCTTCTTCCACCAGAATTATGAGAATACATTGTCTCTTTCCTAATGGAGTTGTCCTTACCACAATGTAAAACAAAAGTGCAACAAAGATTTTGAACTACTACAGGAATTCTCAACATCATTCAATATATGTAAAAGTGATTTCTTTGAGTTAATATTGTGTCAAACCACTTTGCTGAAGGTGTTTATCAGCTGTAGGAGATCTCTGGTAGAATTTGGGGTAAGTATCTTGTCATATCATACATAAATAGTGGTATTTTGATTTCTTCTATTCCAATTTATATCTCCTTGAACACTTTTAGTTGTCTTACAACTCTACCTAAAACTTCAAGTACTATAATGAATGGACAGAGAGAGACTGGGAAGCCTTGTCTTGTTCCTAATTGTAGTGGTATTACATTAATTTTTCTCTCCATTTAACTTGATGTTGGCTATTGGCTTGCTGTATATTGTTTTTATTATGTTTAGGTATGTGTTTTGTATACCTAGCCCTCCTTTATACAAATGATAAATGGTCTGGAAAAGAAATTAGAGAAGCAACACCTTTTACATTAGCCATAAATAGTATAAAATATCTTAATATTTTATAATTTAATAATATCTATAAAACTCTAAACAAGCAGGAAAAAGGCCTGTATGACAAGAATTTTAAGTCCTGGAAGAAAGAAATTGAAGAAAATATCAGAAGATAGAAATATTTCCCAGGCTCATGAAATGATAGGATTAACATAGTAAAAACAGTCATCTCACGAAAGCAATCTACAGGTTTAAATAAATTCCCATCAAAATTCAAAGCAATCCTTTTATAGGACTTAAAATAGTAATTTTCAATTTCCTATGGCAAAAGAAAACACCACCACCAAAAAAAACCCAAACAACCAAACAACAAAACAAAATAGGATATCTAAAACAATCCTGAACAATATTAGAACTTTTGGAGAAAACAGTGTCACTGAACTAGAACTGTACTACTACACAGCAATAGTGATAAAAACCGTGTGGTATTGGTATAGAAACAGACAGAGAAACCAATGGAATAGCACCAAAGACCCAAATATAAACCCACTCGTGTTGTTTGATAAAAAGCCCAAAACCATACAATAGAAAGATGAAAGCATTTTAAACAAATTGTCCTACTCTAACTGGATGTTTACTGTGACCAGCCTGCCTTAGGGCTGTCTCTTCAGATCCCACCTGCCTAGGATCGCCCCTCCTCTCTGCCCACCTCCTGCTAATTGCCATGCCTCTTTCCTGGTTCGCTGAAGTTATGCTGAAAGTCCCGCCTCCAGAGACTCAAGAGAACTTGCTGATTGGGCCTGATTGCTGACGAACTTGTGGGAGGGGTTTTACCTTACCTACTACCTGGGTTTCATTTTGTAACAAAGGAGCATTATTAAAGGGAACATGGCTGAGTAAAGACTGACTTCTCTTGGTCCATTTCTATAACCTGTCCACATGGATAAGGTAATATTAAGGTATTATAGATATTATTATGGCTAGCCAGGTCTCTGACTCCTATTTCCAGAGGACCCACTTATATTGTGGCTGCGGGCAGCTACAGTTTACATGTAAAAGATTGAAAATAGATTCATATTTATCACCCTGCACGAAACTCAAGTCCAAGTGGATCAAGGACCTCAACATAAAAATCAGATATACCAAATCTAGTAGAAGAGAAAGTGGGAAATAGTCTTAAAGGCACAGGAGAGAATTTCCTGAACAGAACAGAATACCAATGGCTAAGGTTCTAAGAGTAAGAATTGATAAAAGAGATCTCATGAAACTTAAATGCTTGTGTAAGGAGAAGGACATTGTCAATAGAATAAAAAGGCAGCCTGCAGATTGGGAAAAGGGCTTTACTAACCCTACATTAGACAGTGGGCTAATATCCAAATTCAAGAAGTTAGACTCAAGAAAACCAAAATACCCAATTTAAAAATGGGGTAAAGAATTAAACAGCGAATTTTCAATAAAGGGATATTGAATGACAGAGAAGCACGTAAAGAGATGTTCAACAACCTTAGTCATCAGAGAAATGTAAATCAAAATGACCCTGAGATTCTATCTTATACCAATCAGAATGGCTAAGATAAAAAACTGAAGCAACAGCACATGATGATAAGAGTGGGGAGAAAGAAGAACACTCTTCCATTCTTGGTGGGATTGCAAATTGATACAACCACTCTGGAAATCATTCTATCAGTTTCTAATAAAGATGGACATAATTTTACCTGAAAAACCAGCTATACAGTTCCTGGACATATACCCCCAAAATGTTGCAACATGCCACAAGGACATTTGCTCCACTATGTTTATAGCAGTTTTATTTGTAATAGCCAGAAACTGAAAAACAAAACAAAACAAAACAAAACACAGTTGTCCCTCAGCTGAAGAATGGATACAGAAAATGTGGTTCACTTACACAATGCAATACTTTTCAGCTATTAAAAATAAGTACATCACGAATTTTACAGGCAAATGGACAGAACTAGAAAATATTATCCTGAGTGAGATAACCAAGACCCAAAAGGTCATGCATGGCATGGCATGTACTCACTGATAAGTGGATATTGGCATAACGTCCTGGATAGCAATGATATACTACACATACCCAAAGAAGCTAAATAAGTCACAATGCTTGAATCTCACTTAGAAGGGGAAATAAAATACTTGTAGGACATAGAAGTAGGGTGAAGGAACTAGGTAGGAGGCAGGGTTGTAAGGGGAATGAAGGTGTCAGGATGAGATCCAAAGAGACACAGGAGAGAGGGCCAAAGGGTCAAGAGAATGAGAGGAAGCATGAAGATGCCTGGGATGGGAAAGTTGGTGGAGGATCCTTAGGAAGTGCCAAAGATCTGGGATGAGATATTGAACCTGAAGTGCCCAGCTCCTGTAGCCAGGTAGAACACCCAGTTGAAGGATAAGGACCCTAATATACCCCAAATTTGTCCTGTCTAAAAGAAATGTAGAGACAAAGATGAGAGACTGAGAAAATGGCCAACCAATAACAGGCCCAATTTGAGACCTATCTGATGGACAAGCACTAATCCCCAACACTAATAATGATACTATGTTATGCTTTCATACAGGAGTCTAGCATAATTGTCCTCTGGGAGATTCTAACCAGTAACTCATTAAAACAAATACAGATATGTGCAGCCAAATATTGGACAGAACAAAGTGAGTCTTATGAAAAAGTTGAGGGAAGCCCTGAAGGGCATAGGAACTCCACAAGAAGACCAAGAAAGTCAACTAATCAGAACCCATTGGAGTTCTCAGTGACTGTGAGCTAATCAAAGAACATACATAGACTGGACTAAGCTCCTGTTACATCTGTAGCAGATGTGGAGCTGAATCTCCATGTGGATCCCCCAACAACTCGAGTGGAGACTGTCCCTAAAGCTGTTGCTTGTCTATGGAATCAGTTCCCCAACAGGATTGCCTTGCTTTGCCTAGCATTTCAGAGAGTTGACAGGCCAGCATGGGGATATACCTAGATGAAGGCCCGCCCTCTAAGAGGAGAAGAGGAAGGAATATGAGGGAGGCCAGAAGAGGAGGAGCAATTGGGTATTTAAAAAATCACTCAATTAATTAAAAATAAAAAATGTAAAAGTGTAAGTACATATACACATTCTATTTAGTTCATTTGATGTTAACTATTTTTAAATTTTGAACTAAGTATTGGTTGCCTTGAAGCTTACTTATTAACAAAAGCTAAGTTTGACTCTAAAGTGCATATACATAATGTTACACAATGTTGAAAACTGACTTCCTAAAGTGATGATGTTAGCAGCTGTGTCAGTTGGCTGATAATGAGTTCTTGAATGTGGGGCTCCCATGAAT